>JAQOWM010000357.1:45000-118520 GCA_029041755.1 Resseliella maxima | reverse complement strand
TTGTTTTAATCCCAAATTTGAAATAAGCTATTTTCTTTATTATTTTTGAAATGTTCCCCTCCCCCATATATACGTTTGAATGGTCTCTAATGAAAACGTTTGCACAAAATTGGCGAAGATTAAAGAAAAAAAAAGCCAAAAAAAAAAAAAAACCGAATAAATAAAAAGAAATAAAAATAAAAACAAAAACATAAACCCAATACTTCGTTCCCATCGACATCGCATAATTTATAATCGATATTCCAGCTCGTTGTATTTGATCAACCAATTGTTCCAAAGATATATTCGGACATAGATCGTAAGCGACTACAATCACTTTGTGACCAGCTTTATATAACGGTTCTACCATAAATGCATTGATGGTTTTGTCTAACATCTGCCAATATCCGCCATGGATGAAAACAAGTATCGGCGCATCTGCAAATAAAAACATGAACACATTTTTGTCGTTGTTTTTTTTTTTATTATTATTTTTCTCATCGGCACTGAATCAATATTTTGGTGGAGGTGAATTTGCTCATTGCTGTTGAATCAATGTATATATGCTACTGATATGGATGATTTTGGAAAATGTAAACTGTAAACGAACAATATTGGAGAAAGCTACACAGCTGGAAGGGGGACAGAGTCACAAAAGCGACGATGAAACCATGGCCGGATGCATTTGAACCAAATCCAAAGATGGTCATAAATTATTAGAAGAATGCATAAAACCAACAAGAAGAAGCAAATGCCAGAGGACACCTCCCCTGGATAATACTAGTATATATTAATGTTGGATAAAGCGTTGTTATAAGTGCGACCAGATTAAGAGATGAATGAAAGAGGGACCAAAGGTTCCCATCGACTAGAATACAAGAAGAAAATAAATGCGAACAACCATTTTTATTATATGTAAAATTATTATTCGATCCGTTTACTACGTGTGTAAATATGTTGAAAACGGAAATTCAGTCGTGTAAATTGGAATCGATTTCATTTACATGAATTTCGTCGTCGTCCTCCCCCCTCCCTCTCTGTTTCTATATCCGGGTGTATTTTGTGTATGATCTGTATGTTCGACCACATAAAAAAAAAGCGCTCCATCCTTTTATCTTATGAGGAAGTATGAGACACGCATACAAATACCAATACAAATACTGTATTTAAAATGCTCTTATGCGACAGATTTAAGGATGTCTCCATTTGGACGTTTATTCGCTAACAATGGAATGTACATTGTAAATGAAAATATGCAATAAAAAAAGAGAAAGAAAGAAATATAAGAGTAAAAAGAGTACAAACAAGCAGCAATTTATACCTTTGGGTAAATCAATGCCATAAACATCGAATGTTTCATTTGTAAATGTCTCACCGTACTGCACTGTCTCGAAAGGGATTGTACTTCTTACCCGTACACTTTCTGCAATTACATTTTGTTTTGTTTTTTTTTGTTTTTTTTTTTTTTTCGTTCGATCCGTTCATTCGTGATATGCAAACGATAGCGCCATCCACGTCCAGGATTTTGTCGCACCAATATTCCGATATTAAAATGAAACACATGAAACGAGAGAAAAAAGAAAGCACTTGCAATAAAAAAAAAAAATGAAATCAAATATAAATAACAACAAAATCAACAATAACAACGACAACAACATTACGACAGCAAACGATGAATTTCTTTTTCATTTCAGTAAAATATCGATTTATTGTATTTTTGAAAATTTTTCAAACCAGCTGAATGCATTGATTTGATTAAAAAATCCTAAAAAAAATTCTTGTATTCTGTAAAAAGTTTAAACAACTGCATTTCGAATTTATTTATGACTCTTCTCGAATTACGTTATTTAATGGGATGATGCTAGGATTGGAACATCTGCAACAAGAAATGTCCATTTTTTTTTTTTTTTTTGTTTACGTTGTTGTTTGAAAATCAAACAAAATTACAGAGCACACTTTTTACTCAATAAATAAAGATTCAAATAACTTTTCATTTACATTTGCAATCATTCGATTTATGTTATGGATTTTTGTTGTTGCTGTTGTTGATGTTGTTTTTGTCACAAAATACAATGCGTGAAAATCTATTATTATTATTTAACTAGATGAATAATTGGATAGCGCATTTTGACGCTTTAATTACAAGTGTCTTTGATTTTTAGTTTTGCAACAGAATCAGGATCAAAAGTATCAAAGAAGATTTATTTACATTGCACTACAATTTCGAAAAACGATTGGGACAGATTTTTAAATGTCTTTTATCGAATAGAAATTACATTCACGTAATATTATTTTCTACAGAGCAATTTTCATTCATTCGTTCAAAACAGATATGGCATTATTGACTACACCACCAAGCTTACATACCGATACACAATTGTACACAGTGCATCGATCTATGTTTTTGTTGATTCATATTAATTTTGCAACACAATTTATGGACTGCCGTTCATTCGATATGTATACAATACAGTTTCCATTCATCCAATCAAATCGGATACAAATGTTCATTTTCTCCATTCACTCTATATCACTATGACTATAGTATTTGTACAATGATATTGACTTGACCATTTCGATTCTCTTATAGAGATGTTTTTCATGAATAAAATTCTAGTATACATAAACTGGACATTGCATTGATACAAGTTTATTCTATTCTCTCTTTCTCTGTCTCTCTTTCTCTCTCTCTCTCTCTCTCTCTTGTCTGTCTCTCTCTTTCTCTCTGTCTCTCTTTCTCTCTCTCTCTCTTTCTCTCTGTCTCTCTTTCTCTCTCTCTCTCTCTCTCTCTGTCTCTCTTTCTCTCTCTCTCTCTCTCTCTCTCTCTCTCTCTCTCTCTCTCTCTTTCTCTCTCTCTTTTCTCTCTCTCTCTTTCTCTTTCTCTTTCTCTCTCTTTCTCTCTCTCACACACTCTCTTTGATTTATCGACATTGCAATTGAACAGATCCATTTATACAATGTTGAAAGAAATTTTATGAATTGTTCTCAGAAATGGAACATTTTGAACTGAAGATTTTGAACTGAGCATTTCATAAAACATCCATATTGAAAGATATGATTTCAATATTTTTTTCGTTAAAAAAATTGATTCTAACATATGATTTCAAGGGTTTCCTTGACCATCTCTGATGATCTGAAGAATTTTTTAAAACTATTCGAAAATGCTATGGTTTTTTGAAAAAAATGTAAAACAATTGTATACTAAATTGAATGGACTTCAGAGACCCCCTTTGGATTTTTGATTCGGAACCTCCCCCCTGAACTTGCGGGTATTGAAATCTGTGGTTCAAAATTTCGAAATCAACATTTGAAGTTCAAATTTTGATATTAAACTATGTTTGAATCTACGAGATTTCTTGTTACACTTATCAATTAATATTTAATAAAAATGGATTCAAATTATATCAATGACTTAATGAACTTTCATCTTGAAAAAACCTAATATACATTTCCGAATGCACTTGTTGACTTCAATTAGAAAATGTCTCTTTCATTTGGATTTAGCATATTTGCAAAATGTTCCATTGAATAAAGGGATGTAATAAATGGAAATCATATTCGAATGTCGTGGAAAAGTGCTCTTTTGCATCGAAATTTAATCAAATGTGATATGAGACATTTAAAATTACCAAATGTAATGTGCACTGTGTACATACATTCAAATATTTGCGGAGCACATTGCTTTGAGAATGTAAATGATAAAAGAAAAACACGGTAAAGGAAAAAGTAATGATTGAAAATATTTACCGCTTGTAGTAAAGTCAATAAATGCATTTATGGTTTGGTCCTGCGTTGGATGACGTATCGACCAGTACGATGGTTCAAACAATTTACCCATCGACTCGATATTCATACGATTGTCCATTGGTACTGCTGGTATGCTCATATTTGCACAATAGTTATTCTGACGATGTTGAAATTGGTCGCTCGAAATGATGATACAACAAGAATAAGGTAAATTTCCACACACCGGGACCGACAACAACAACAACAACAATGATAACAATAACAACTCGAAACTTTTCAACTGAATGCAATGTGTGACATCAATATGCTATCTCATATATGTATAATTGTATATTGTATATATATTTATACGTTTTTGTCCCCTTGTTGCTATGCTATGCTATGTTATCTCATTTTGCTTTCTGTTCACTTGTGCCAGTTGTTGTTTTTATTTTCCGTTCGTTTGTTCTCCAATTTTCCCGTCGCGCTCTATTCAATTTTCGTTTGTTTCCAATTTTATTGAAATAAATACGTGGATTTATTATGTACACGATGTTTGGCCATTTATTTGTGCTAGCATTCTAGCTAAAATGCGCGCTATCACTCTTGCTCGCTTTGTTTCTCTCACACTCACTATCACTTTTTTCACTACCTCTTGCTATCACTTTATATTGTTCTTGGTCTTTGCTCTCGATTTGTGTCGTTTGAAATTATTCCCGTTGTTTTTACGTTTTTCTCTCGTTCTCTGTCTCTCTCTCTCTCTCGCGCGTTCTCTCTCTCTCTCTTTCTCTATCTATTTCTCTTTCTATTATTTCTTTACAGTTTTTGCTCAATTATTTTTCTTCTTGATTTTATCGCAATTTTTTTTCTCTCTTTAGTCGTTTTCCGCTTGATATTTCCGTACCCGTTTCTTCTTCTATTTGAACAAAGAATAGGAAATAAAGAAGAGAAGAAAAACAATAAGAAGAGAAAAAAAAATATTTTTCAAATTTTATTTGGCTTGAAAATCAATCTCAAACTCAATTTCATCGCAAATGTTCCGCAGTTTTCGAAGTTGAGTAAAACGATTTTAAATTCGCTATTGATTGTGTAAACACATGAAACCGCACACACACACAACAAATTAGCCAATTTTAATTTTGACTTTAATCGATACGCACGAAGTATAAACACAAGCGCTAAGATATGCTTGACTACTAATGACAAAATAATTTCAAATCACAATAAATCCACAATTAAACGCCTGCAAAGCGAAAACGGGTAAAGAATTTTTGTTTTTTTTTTTTTTTTGCCTTTTTGTACCAAAATAGACTTTATAATGAAAATGGTTTCATGATGAATGAAACATAGAAAACACCGAACAAATTCAAAATGATATGGACCCGTTTCAATTCTGATAATAACAATTTTTTACTAATAATAAACAACAATCACAATTTTATTATCATTAGCTGTCTACATTGTGTACATGAATGATGATGAAATGTTGAATGTATTTCGTCGTTTCTATCAATGTTATTTGTTTTCTGCGTAAAAATTTTTCAACACAATCGTATGAATTATTTCCAACAAAAGTGAAAGACAGATAACTATCACTCGAGTGAATTACGTAAAAAATATTCAGGAAAACCACACACATGCACGCATAAAAGAAGAAAGATGGAGAAAGAGAGAAACATAGACAAAGAGATAGAGAGAGAAATACAAAGAGAGAGAAAGAGATAGAGAGACTAAGGGAAAGAAAGAAATACAAATCTAATGAATATTGGTATGAAACCTTCTAAATTCCATTTCATTAAAATAAAGAATAAATCTACTAGCAGTACTTTGAAGGTGAGAAATCGATCTTTTTCACTAAGGTTTTACTTTACATGACACTATCATCTTTACATAAATTCATCGGATGAATATTGAATGACCAAATAATCAGCATAGATAATTGGTAATTTCAAATTTGAATCTATGTCGCTTGGACTTATGACAAATAATAAAATTTACCAATAAATTTACCCAATTATGATTTTTGGAATGAGCAATTTTATGCATTCATTTCAATCGGTTGCATTGGTTGCAGCATATCGGAAAGTAATTGGAAAGATAAGCATTTTTCGGTAATTCATCAAACTTTTTTTATCGATGAAATGACGAATGGTTAAAGAAAAAGGAGAAAAAGAAGCCAGTCAATGTCAAAGTTTTACAAGAGATTGATGATGTTTCAAATATATGTCTCGCACGTAGAAAGGTCACAGTGTTCGATGCGTTGTGTTTGCATGAGGGTGTATATGCTATGGTCACGCTCGAAATAACTTTTAATAATATATATATATATATATATATATTGTGTGTGTGTGTGTATGTGTATGACACGTGTTAATTCTCACTAACTCTCCTTTTTCATCTATTGATCTTGTTACTCTCTTTCTCCCTACCTCTCTCTAATTCTCACTCTCACTCACTCTCTCTCTCTCTCTCTCTCTCTCCACTCTCACTCTCACTCTCTCTCTCTCTCTCTCTCTCTCTCTCTCTCTCTCATTATCGCGCGCTGTTTCTCATGTTTCTATACAGTTTTTGATCGTCTCCTATTCAGTGGTTATTACATTGAGTAAAAATACTAGCCATCTCATTATATTCAATATAATATATTACATGAAATGTGTATAAAATGTGCGATTGTTTCTTATTACAATCAATTGGAAATATGATATGTGAATCCGTGGCTCTAATTTCAATCCACCTTTGTTTTCATCTCTTTTATCATTTGTTCGGTTTCGTTTTGTGGTATATTTTGTGACCGAAGCAAAAAAAAAAATTTCCTTTTGTTTGACAAAAATCGAAAAACATGTTGATGACTTTGGTTGTTTTGGTTGGATGTTCTCTTCTTTCTCAAATTCAATATCATGATATTATCATATGGAATCGATGTTGGCGGTTCTATTGAAAATGGATTCGTTCGCACAATGATATATAAATATAACTATATATATGTGTGTATGTTTGTTGCTGGTAAAAATTGAGTGGTGATGAAACATGAATGCAATACGTGAAAGCGATTCGAAATCGTAAAATTGTGCGCACATTTGCGCTTTTTTGTGTGTGTGTGTGTGTGACAACGAAAAAGTGCCAACAATCCATTGAAAATGATGAAAAATGCTATATCTGAGGCGACATAAACCATTTCGGCAAAGATAAACATGAGACCATGAAGATGAAGAAAATAAAAAGCGGAATTTGTGTGTGTGTGTGTGTGTGTGTTTATGTTTTTTTACGGAAAAATGTATACAAAACATTTTGAAGTCAGGCAAGCAATATATTCTATAATTCCCGTCGTTGTTTTTTGTTGTTGTTGTTGTTGTTGTCTTTTTTTCATTTTGGACTATTTTTTCCATTCTTATTTGGTTTGTTTGGTTTTTGGCTTTTTTTCTTATTTCTAAGTCTCATTTCATTTTAAACACACGTAAGCCATAAATAAATAAGATATCGTGTATAGTTTGCTTTCATATTACAACAACTCGCGCTGCCAACCACTTCACCGAGTTGAGTTAGAGCGAATGCCAAAATAGAGCGATACGTATAACGTGAGAGAGAAAAATGAGATCAAGAATGAAAGGAACAACAAACGAATAAGTGAAAAACGAGAAAATAACAAGAAACGATCAGGGTAAAGTGGTAATGTCATGTTAAAATTTATTGACATTTTATCGATCAGCCAATGAAAATTTTCCCTGTATCGTTCACTCGCGCGCACATACATATTCTTATCGAATATCAACGCACTCGAGAGACCAACTTAAAACTGGAACAGCAAACAAACAACATCAGCATTAGCAGCAACAAAACTTATACCATAAATGAAGAAAGTCGGGGAAATGAAAAGTATGCAAGGGACTGGAAGGAAGTTAAGAGAAATTAAAGATATCGAAAGGATAAATAGGCACAATTTCATTTTTTTTTTTCTTTGGATGGATGGATCTTAACCACAACGCTTATGCATTCCACTACATTCAATAAAAGCAATAATAATGCCATTTGTATTCTGTAAGCATTATCCATTATCCGATTCGTGTAACCCTTTAATTTTGTTAAATTTCTCTCACCACCTTCCCCCCTCGCTCGCTCTCGCTCTCTTCCTACCTCCTCCTCTCTGTCATTTGCTCTCTCTGTCTCTGTCTCTGTCTCTGTCTCTGTCTCTGTCTCTTCTCTCCCTCTCTCTCTCCCTGTGTATGTGTATGTGTTGGACGTGATGGTCCCTAAATCGACACAATTCATAAGCTCAGAGATGAATGAATGCGGAAACAAACATATTGCTAATTATGGACATTAATAAACATAAATAAAAGCCTATATAAATAACTTTTATGAACTTTTTCTTTAGCTTGTTACCATTATTTCTAATATGAGAGAATTTGTGAATGTTATGCATTTTAAACAAATTATTGAACAATATCGAATATGTACAACATTTCCTTTGAACATGCACTACAACAATTTTAACTATTTTCTTCTTATAGAGAAAGCAAATAATAAACGAACGTAAATGTTTATTCAGAAGGGTTGAACAAGGAAGAAACATTTTATGGGGATTGCTTCCTATTTTGTATGTTTTCTTCTCTACATTTTTTTTGTTATTATTGTTGTTGGACAAGCTATTTGTGACTTTCGAAAAATGAAATTACACAGAAAATTCCATTAACTCATGACTCATGATCTTATTTAAAATTTCATCGATGTCCGATAGCGAAGAGGCCAAGATGGAAATTTGAGCGTTTGGCCAAATATTGACGGGCCGATACATTTTACAGAACCTCATGTGAAATCCAATCAAAATTCACTGGGGACAAGTTGAAAATGGAAAACATTTTTCTCATTCTATTTCACTCTTTAACACGTCTTTCTCTCTTCCTTTCCTACTTCCTCTCTCTTTCTCTCTCTCTCTCTCTCTCTCTCTCTCTCTCTCTCTCTCTCTTCTTCGCTTACTATTTCGCTTTTTTTTATCTCGATCAAACTATTGAACATTAGTAAATATTAAACAAGCATCGATACCCGTTGAATATTCTTTTACACATGCATATTATTTAATATAAAGAAAATGATATAAAACCCCATTTGTGTATTGCATTCTCTCCACCGCATCTCAAACTGTTATCAATTTCAACAGAGAATTCAAACTTATTATTAAATTGCCATTTCCATCAATGTTCTTTTTCACCCTTCTCTCATCCGTTCCACAATTTTCTCAACTTTACATTCTCATTCTATCAGTCTCTCTATCTTCATTCTATATCTATATTTTACCCTCGCAGTCACTTCGTCTTGTACTTCGCAGTCACTCTCTTGGGCATGGATGCACCAAATAACTCTCATGAATTCACAAAGATTATTGATTGGCTTGGAATCCAGTTTCGTTGATTTTCGTGAATTTTCTTTTTATTTTTTTTTTTTCTTTTTTTTTTCAATTTCCACATGAATTTCTACATATTCAGCTTCTTTAGATGCATGCTTTTAGTCGCTTTTGGTGCAAATCAGATTGCTGTTCTCAAATATTTTGTTGCTGATAGATTTTCAACTTATTTTATGCTTACATCCACACCACTAATAAGCGAAACATCAATTTAATGGCATAATGATATACGGAATATATTTTGATGGTATATTTTAGTATAGCAACAGGGAGCAGTGACCATCTATATATAGATTGTATGTAATATGGAAGAAATACTAATTTTATGGAATTACAAATCAATTTGCAAAGCACTTAAGCAATATCAGCGTAATTTCATTTTTATATTCAATTTCGTAAAAAGAAAAAAAAAAAAAAAAAAGAAAAAAAAATGTCAGATCCTTCAATATGACATTTTCCTCATCAATGTTGATCCGACCTTATACTCATCGCTCTTGCTACTCTTTCTTTCTCTCGCAATTCTAAAATGTCAATTACGATGTAACAGCAAATTTGACAAATGGAGAGAAAGGAAAAAATGAGAAGAATGAGAATTGGAGGAGAATAAACGGTTGACATAAATTGATTGTTGTGAATTTTTAATGTTCGCGAGCGTGCATAAGACGAAATTGTTATGAACATTCGATGGAGCTTAAACGAGAGACACGCGCCTGCATTTATACATCATGTAAAGGTCATTTGCATTATGCTTCAAAATTACAAAATGGCTAGCTTAAGGCTATTTTCGTTTTAATTAAAAACTGATAATGACTTATTGAGTTGTGGGCTCATTCATTTTTGACGTTTTTTTTTTCTCTTCAAACAATTTTTTGGTCAGAATTTGGAAAAAAAAAACGAGAAATTGTGCATTTTAATGAAATATTTACAGAATAAATTCAGATTTTTTTTCTTTCTTGCGATAATTAAAATGATTTCAAATATATTAGGCATCTGCAGAATATTTGAATATGTTGAAATATATACATTTTTAATTTAACATTGACGATAGCGTGACGAACATGAGAGAGAAGGAAAGAGAGGAAACATGAAGGAACAAAGAGAGCGAGAGAAAGAGAGAGAGAGAGAGCGAAAGATAGATAGAGAGAGAGAGAGAGAGAGAGAGAATGAGAGAGAGAGAATGAGAGAGAGAGAATGAGAGAGAGAGGGAAAAAGAAGGAGAATGAACGAAAATTCTTCAATATGTTCGCATCAATTGAACTGATTTATATTTTAGTGATGCGACGAGTAGATTTTTATGGAGGGCGAATATATATTGTCACATGAAACGAACATTTTCGGAAAAAGTAAATGATTTGGCATCGCATTTTATCGCAACTATTCAGTATATTTAAAAATATTAAAACTTTTCGATGCCTGAGTATAACTGGGTGTTGTGAGTGTATAAAATATTAATTTTATTGGTGGTTACGAGGCTATTGTCGTGTGCGGGTATGAGTATAATACATTTACCAGTGTGATTTTCCGACCAAAATTGAAAATCTCAGTTGTTTCCAAGTTGTGATTATATCGTTGTGCTCGTTATTATTTGCTTTTTTGAGGGCGCACCACATGGCATTATCGTAAAAGCATCGAGCATTGAACATGAACAGCAAAGTCATCTTCTTCATACACGCACAGTCTATTTCTCTCTTTCTCCTTTTCTCCTTTCTCTCTCTCTCTCTCTCTCTCTCTCTCTCTCTTTCTCCTTTTCTCTCTCTCTCTCTTTCTCTCTCTCCATCTCTCTCGTTTTCTCATCTTTTTGGAAAATATGAAACGATATGAGTTTTTTAGTATATCACTCAATGTATGCCTATGAAAAGTGAAGAAAAATCGAGTTCACGTGCGCCTGACTGTGGAATAAAGAAAGTCAGCAGGAATTAGATGAAGCGGCAGGCGTGCGGAACAGATGGTGTAGAAAATTAAGTAACTTAATCGATTTTCAAACGACTTGGAAAGCGAATGGCAGCTTTCCGGTCTCGTCGCCATCGACATCATTGCCGTCGCCACTCACATTGTGAACAAATGGAATGGACAACGATTATCTATACATAATGCTGATGGAAGAAGAAAAAATGCAATAGACCACGTCACACATAACATACAGTGGAAAAGTTTTGCATATGGACTCTGGTCCATATATCAAACTTATAATTGAATTTTTTCCCATCATCGCATATTCGACCATTTTTCAACAATTAAACTTTGTCAACATTAATTCATACCGCAGCGTTATTATTACATTTTTCCCTTTTGTTCACACACACACGCACACATACACACACAATTTCATATTTAGTTGTGATCATTCAGCTTTACACATACGTCTCATACAATTCAACAACGACGGCACGTTCAAGCACTCAGGCCATTGCAAGCTCCAAAACAATTATGTCCTGCACTGAATTCATGATGAATGGTTCGAACTCAAAATGAAAGAAAAAGCTTAATTATTGTGTTCTATCCATGGCATGGTTTTTATTTATAAATAACAATGAAAAAAAAAAAAAAAAATGGTAAGCCAGCAAAAATTTCCATACACGAATAGAGAGTATTTAGTTTAATTATTGTGCTTGGAAAACACTGGAAATTTTCTCAATATTACATAGCTGAAGAACAATTGCTAAACTATTTGTAGGCAATTTAGCATGGTTCGAAAATACGTTTTATTGATGCCAACAACAGTTCTGTAATTCAAATTACTTTATTTTGTATAGTTTTTTGACTATTGCCTTTTCATTTCAACTTGAGATGCATTTATATCTCTCTTTCTCTCTCTCTCTCTCTCTCTCTCTATCTCTCTCTCTCCCTCTCTGTACCTTTCTCTCTCTGTTTCTCTCTCGTTCTCTTAGTACAACTTATGTGATCAATTTGTACTTTGAAATTAGTTTTTCACTGAAGTTGTTTTTGTTAACATTGATGTTTTACATAGAAAATTATTAAAGGACACAACAAGAGAAACACATGAAAATTGATGAAAAAATAAAACCAAAAAAAAAAAAAAAAATAACAACAATGTGTGCAAAATGTCAATTTGTTGTTCACTTATGAAATTGTACTAACCTCGACTAATAATGTGTAGCATTCTCTTTATGTCAAAATAAATATCAACAGTTTATGTTAGCATAATAGTATAAATGTTAGTTGATCGGTTACGAATCAACAAAATCAATTGAAATTAAATTAATCATTTAGTAAATACACCAAATAGTATGGAGTAAAATGAACGAATAAATGAACGAAATAAAATGACGTGTATTCGGTAGATTCAGAGGTACGCAGGCTTGAGAATTCCAGGCGGACATAATTGTGATGAGGAGGACTGGGGGGTTTCCCGATTTCGAAAAATTGGTGACAAAAGAATGATCTTGAAATTTCAGAAAAAACTTAAGTGGGTTTGCAGTACTATTCCCAATGGTTCGAAATCGAACCCCTCCCCCCATGCGCACGTCTGCGGATGATTGACAAATCAGCTATAATATAGATTTATGAATGATATTCTTTGAAATTTAAACATCAACAAACAAACAAAATTCTATAAACGAAACATAGAATGAAACACCAATGCAAACTGTCCTTTTTCAGAACTGACCTCACAAATGCCGTGAATTTTGGATGCGCACTGCACATCTAGTACGATTTGACTTTTTTTTTTTTTGAAAAAAAAAAAAAACTTTCTATTTATATTGCATCACGCATCACGATGCAATATAAAAAGACGAATGATGTCGTCGAAATATGTCTCTTTATCGCTCTCATTCATTCATAAAAATAAAGAAAAAAAGCGTTAAATTATGAAATATAATAATAATCAACTAAAATAGAAACGAGCTTAAATCATTTTTCGTTGTTACGTACAAATATGAATACACTTGTGTCAATATTAAAATTATAATCATCATGTGTTTCAAAAACTCTGTCAGTTTTCCCATATATTGTTAAACGCATTTATTAAGACTTTTAATTTCATTAGTGGATTTTATGTTTGGCAAATTTATGAAGTATCGAATTTTGAATGATTAATTAATTAAAATTAATTTAATTTGCATCTTTAATCATATCGATTCATATGTTGTTGTTGTTTTTTTTATTATTGTATGCTTACTAAAATACATGAATAAATCATTCAAGTGTTTTGGCTAGTGGCTTATCTCTTAATTTTTCAATCAATTCGTATGGTTTTTCGAATATTATAATTATTGCCGCGCATAATATATGCATGACTTCAATCGTAATTAAAATTAACATTTTTACACATAAATAATTTCCATTACAGTAACTATATTGAAGTAATGTTTATGAGTTGCAATGTGCAATATTTATGTTTATTTTTAAATGTATTCTCGACGCTTGACTTTGTGATTCACATTTGATATTTATGTGATTTTAACCGCCGGAAGAAAAAATGACCAAATATACAAAAAGCAAGCAGCAACATTGACAGCAAGAACAACCAAAAATACATTAAATGAGCAAACACACGTAGATCAAATGGTAACCAACAAAACCAAAAACATTTGCAATTAAAAACAAGGAACTTTTCCCGACAAACTGATTTCTGCCCACGTTTGAATTTATGTATTACACTTTGGATGGAATGTTGGTGATGTGAGACTGGACTACTGGTGTGTTAGATAATGAGAAGATGAGTGATACCCAAACGTGCAGGAATTTAGTCAAAAAAAAAAAAAAAAAAAAAAAAAAACACGAAAAGAACAAAAACAAGCATGCACAAAAAAGTGATTTTTCAAAGTGCTACAGAGAGATAGATATGGAGAGATAGATATGGAGAGAGAGAGAGAGAGAGAGAGAGAGAGAGAGAGAGAGATTGAGAGAGAGAGATTGAGAGAGAGAGAGAGAGATTGAGAGAGAGATTGAGAGAGATTGAGAGAGAGCGAGAGAGAGAGAGAGAGAGAGATTGAGAGAGAGCGAGAGAGACAGAGAGAGAGAGCGAGAGAGAGAGAGAGAGAGAGAAGAAAGAAAGAAAGAAAGAAAGAAAGAAAGAGAGTATACGTTGTATGAAAACGGCTTAAAACTCATGACTTTTATGCAATTTTTAATTATAATGATATAATTTCCTTTAATATGAAATGCGCACATCTAGATAGTTTCGTTGTGAGAAAAAAAATGAGAAACAGAGGAAATAAATGTGTGACATTAATTTTACTACTTGTAGACCAAATATTAAATATTAAAGCTGTTTATACTATTTCTACATATTTTTGACCATTTGGGGTTTTTGAATATGCTTGTTGCATTAAATATCTACATAGAACTAGCACAAACGATACATTCAACAAATATAAATAAAAATCGTTACATGAAGCAAGTATGCCATTTACCATCATCATATTCTTCATATCATCTCTCTCATTCTCATCTTTTATCTAGTGAGTGCGTATTATAGTCTATTATAGAGTATGTTGGATATGTGAATTTTTGGTATTCACTGAATCTAGTGAATGAAACAAACTAGTTTACGGCTTATTTGAATTATTTACTTTTTGAAATCTACAGTGCTTTTTCAACTGTGATTTTCAACTGTGATTTTTCAACGATACAACTCCAGAGATAATACTCATGTATTTACTAAACATTTGACTCACCTAGCTATTTTTCTAGCTTTTGTTTTTCTCTCTGTTTATGTCTATGAGTCGCCCACTCGCCCGCTCCCGCTCTCCCTCTCTCTAATTTTCACTTTTTCTCAATCTTCGCCTCTTGGGAAGAGATGTTATTCAAAAGATTTGTCTGACATATTTTTTTTTGAATTTTCCAATGTTATTTTAACAGCTAAACTGTAAAATATGCGACGCATTAGGCACCATTTACGTAACAATTTAAAAAATAAACAGAATATGAAATGGGTCGCGCATTTGGTGAATAAATCTTTTAAACTCTTAGATTTAGAAGAGTTACAAATGTAAATAAATATAAATAAAAAATCGAAAAAAAAAAAATACAAATTCAACACCCAAATAGTTTGCGGTATATTCAGTATACAATAATGTTTAATCTCCAAACCATTTCCATTAAATGAATGGCTTTTAATGTGAAATAATATTTTTGCCATAGCATCCAAGTTACGAAAAATGCAGACGATGTTTGCGTTTATTTACGTATGTGTCCACGCTCACACTTATTCACATTTTGTCATTCATTTCCCATTGGATGAAATACGATGTTATGCTCGTGTTGTGAAGAGCATGTTTTCATGTTCAATGTTGTTTCTATTAATTGCGTTTATTCTTTCGTAATCGTATTAATCTCCACATTACCGAAACGGTAACAAATAATATAATGTTTTGGCGTTGGTGCTTATCACTTGCATTCATCATATGTTGAGTGAAATGCAGGACAATGGAAATAAAACGGAAAAAGAGAGTGTCAGAGTGATTTTGAAGTTGGTTACTTTACAGATGCGTTCAAAGCTAGGGGCTTTTATCTATGCGCTATCCAATTGAAAAGTTTATACAGTTCATTCATGAATTCATTGAAAATGCGTACTAACTGCATAATATTTTCATAATGAATGAATGTATAGGAACAGCGATAAAAACTTTATGCAGAGATAGTACAAATATTTTTTATGGAAGAATTGGGATTACATTGACCAAATCCTAATCAGTTGAAAATTTAATGTCAAAAGTGTCATGGTTGCATTCGCTTTTCGTGAGAAATTTCCATTTTATTATTGAACATGCGAATGGATTCGCAACATTTGCAAGTGATAGATTCCCCTAGGTTTGAAGTTGCTCTTATCCAAATATAGACATATGTGATATGTGTGCGGTTTCAGTAGCTGTTGTTGTCAGATTACGTTGTCAGACATTGAATGATTTAAAAAATTTATTATTTAGCGAGCAAATGAGAAGCGAGTAAGCGGCAGGCAAAAATGAAAATATGCACCATGATAAGCAGGAAAATATTATTTCGACAAGGTCACCATCATATGATGATGCAGAAATGAAAAGTAACAACAACAACAACAACAACAACACACACATATAACATAAACCAAAAATGTTATTTCAAATCACAAGCAAAACAAAAACATAAAATGAAATGAAATACAGGCGGATTTTGGTTTTCGCTGCAAAATTTCCATCGAGAAACGAACACAATCGTGAGAGGTTCACTTGAAAAGTAATCGCTTCGAATTACAGCGCAAACAACAACGAAAAGCGACAAATAAACGGGATACTGGAAATAGCAGAAGCAGCACTTAACTCATAACATTGTAACTTCACCATGTCAATGTGTTCAAACAAATGCGACTAATCTATTGTAACTCAGTCGTGGATAGCCCAAAGTTGAAATCATTTTCGACCAGAAATCTCAGCTGTCGAAAAAGTGAAAGAACGAGAGAGTGAGATTGAGAGAGAGAGAGAGAGGGGGAGGGGGGGAGAGAATGAATGAATTCATCTCTATATTCCTTGTTCGTTATATTTGCCAACAAATGGTGACACATTCATCTAGAAAATGTGTGTATTGCAAAGTGATATTAAGCAATATTTTATGAGAATTTTCGTTTTTGAATATAATATTTAAACAATAGATGCACTTTTTATCCTTCTATTCATCGCACTGTGGTTGTCTGTCTGTCCGTCTGTCTGTCTGTTACTCTTTCCATTTATCATTTATTTCGTATGTAGTTCGACTGATTAATTCTATTTCATTTCATTTCGTTAAGTTTTATTATAAAAATACAAAAAAAAAAATTTTTGGAAAAGAGAGAAATAATAAAAAAAGCATTCACTTCGTGCAAATTTCGAATAATGTGATGTAAAATGCATTTCAATTTGTATTGTCTTTGTCATTTGTCAAGAATTTTGATATTTTTTTCTCCGAAATTGGAAGGCAGTATAAAAGACCGCACAATTTATTGTACAAAAATTGAAATTAAGCCATGGCTACTTAATAAAATGAACGTCATATGGAAACAACCCATTTTGTTGTCTAACTGCATCTCTTTCTCTATTTATCTTTGTTGTTGTTATTGTTATTTTTTGTATTGCGTATGCCTCATGCATTGTGCTTTGTTCATGAGATAAAATTTATAACAATTTTAATAAGGACAAATAATGCTTGGAGTCGTAAAATGGATAATTTGCTATTTGCTGTTGTTTTGTTGTTGAACATTTGACATGCTCTTCATATTTCGTTGGACTTATTTGAACGCAAACTATACGCATTTAAACATATAGAGCTTGATTTTCCACCGAATATTTTCCGAAGAATCGGCACATTTCATATGTGCTATATGTGATAACAACGATCTGAATTATGTAACTTTCTCTCAGTTAACAGTTGAGTGCACTAATTCCATTGGGTTTGAAATGGTTTCTTTGTTGAAAATACTTAAAATTGTCTGTAGTTGTGACTTTGGCCAGTTTACAAAATGTGTGCCAATGCGATTTACAAAATGAAACGCATTGAAATAAACGAGAAAATGAAGATCAGAAAGAGAAAGCGGAAATGAAAAGAGAGAGAGAGAGAGAGAGAGAGAGAGAAAGAGAGAGAGAGAGAGAGAGAGAGAGAGAGAGAGAGAGAGAGAAAGGTGAAAAGGGAAAGCAATGTAAACAGTTTGACCAGCAATGAGAATCGAGAATTCATTCGATAAAAAAATAGCACACAACTCTGACGCAAAACTACTTTGACTGCACACTGTGCAATGCATAGTATATAACTGCAGTTTTTTCCCTTGGTTTACCCTCTCTTTCTTCTTTATTACCTTCCTCCGTTTTTTTGTCTATTTACTTTTCCGTACACATAATACTATGTGCGTAAAAGTATTTCAATTGGTCAAAATTTCAATAAACCTCAAAAACATGATTTCTTCACGTTTTCAATATCGTAGTAGCCAAATTTGATGTGTTTTAAGGGTGGTATTGTGAGTCTGTTCAATATAAGCATATTTTTGGCGCAAAAACAACTATCAAACGGTACACCAATGAGAAATCGCTCAAAATGGTTCTACAACACACCCATGGCTTGTATAAATTGCTTTTCTTTACACAGTGAATTGAAATTGCAGCAAGTTCATGATCGGAGTTGCTTAATTGCAAACCGGGTCGCAAAGCGACTGAATAATGGGGTCGTGCTCCTTTGTTGAAATCTTATTACCTAGGGAGCTATGCAGTGAGAAAAAAAATTCAAACACGTTCCCGAATGCCATCTAAATGAACAAACATAAATTAGATTCACCAACATTTGATACTGAATCTGAATAAAAATTGATTATGTGGAATTATATAAAAACAATTAAATATTTATGTACTATACAATAAAATATTTTTCATTATTAAATTATCTAAATATAAATATTTTTGAAATAAAAAAATAAAAACACTTCATTGAGAAATTAAAAATACAACTAAAGCAAAACAAACTATTTATATTAAGTCTCCGCGGTCTCCGCATGTTTATTCGATTGGCGTTTGTTGTACATGTATACATGTATGTATGTGTTTGTTGTATACATGTACAACAAACACCAATCGAATAAACATGCGGAGACTTAATATAAATAGTTTGTTTTGCTTTAGTTGTATTTTTAATTTCTCAATGAAGTGTTTTTATTTTTTTATTTCAAAAATATTTATATTTCGATAATTTAATAATGAAAAATATTTTATTGTACATAAATATTTAATTATTTTTATATAATTACACATAATCAATTTTTATTCAGATTCAGTATCAAATGTTGGTGAATCTAATTTATGTTTGTTCATTTAGATGGCACTTAACCGGGAGACTCACATACAAATGTACAGGGCTATATAGACTGCTTACCAGGGTAGCTTATTACACGCGCGTAACATGCGCCATAATTGCAAACGTAGGAAAGTTGACTTGATTTACATTTGTCCTAGGTTCGTCATAATTATACGTCAAAAAAATAATAAAAGTTTTGAAACGAGATAGGAAAGAAAAATTTAATGACATCATGCTTAAGCAACAAAACAGCTATCGAAATTATAATTTTTGATTAAAATGACGTAAACCTGGTCGTGCTTCAAGAGCCCCTTCATGTAACCAAATATTTTAAACATGTTGTCTGTTAACAAACGTGAAGAAAGAAAGAAAACAAGAAAAAATATGGCCCACAAAATTTATAAGGGATCCCAAAGTCATCTCAAGATTTCTTCCTTAAGAAAAAGCTCGCCAATGCAAAAGCTAAGCTAATTTTGCTTCAAATGAAGTACATAATTAAAGAAAAAGAATAATTATGATCAGACATTGAATTTCGATATATATTTAGCCGAACTGAGTTGTTAATATCAGAGGTACATTTTATATATTCTCTCAATTTTGAAAACTTTTCAGAAAATAAAGAAAAAATGTAGTAAAGAATGAAATGTTGTGAACACCAGTGTGAAAAAGTACGTATTACATCTGTAAGACTTTTTATTTGTCTATCTTTCGTTTGTGCTCGTTGGATGCTCAACGGGGAAAGCCGAGCCAAACAAATGGCGAGTAACAGAATGCTAAAAAAAAACCTGAAGCAAAACCCAAGAGCATTTTATTAGTGGGTCAATTCTCTGTTAAAAAATTTGCGAGAATAGGTGGCTAGAATAGTGTAAAGTATCATAAACGGCATTTTCTCAGTTCGATGTAAAATGTTCCTTTTTCTAGCGGCCATGCGATTAGATTCGGTTAAGCGAAATCCAAATTTCTTCATGTCTTTTCTTATATTTTCCTTTTTGTAGTTTGATTTTTTTTGTTTCTGTTTCTAAAGTAAATTAAAAAAGGATTTCAGGGCTCAACTGTATTTGTTGCTTTGGTAAAATTCAACTGATAATTATTCAATTGGTTGTTGGTTGAAAAGGAAATGAAAGTTACAAGGAAAGAAAGAGAGATCAAAACATTTTATGTGTTTTGATTTGAAACGGAAATTCAACCATCTTGGATACTCAAACTATAGTGCTGTGTAATTGAAATGGGAAAAACAATCTGTAGCCAGTTGTTTTTATTTTTTTTTTTTTTTTTCTTTTCACTTTTTGGTCCTCTTGAACTTTACAGCCAAAGTAGAAAATGTTGATATTTAAAATGAAATGAAATATAATTTATGTCGTTCGGTTGAAATTTTGCAGACGATTTACTATTTAAGTGTAACACGTTAACATGAAAGTAGCAGCAGTATTGCAAGCTAGCAAAAAGAAATATTTACGCATTTGCCATTGACCTAGTACATAGGGGAGAACGGGGCAGAGTGTAGAGATACTCATTTTGTTTGACACAGCGTTCCCAGGTTTCCCAGGATTCCCAGGATTCCGAGGATACCCTTGAGCTTCTGATGCTCTATGATCGCCTGAAGGAAATTTTTCGAAGTTACTAGAGTTTGGATTCTTATTTGGGTGCCGTTTTATTACCATAATTTTAAAGTGGTTAAAATCAAATGAAAAAAGTTAAGATTCTTTGTGAACAAAAAATGGAATCGAGAGTAGCCAAAAACGTGAGTCTCACTGTGAGTGTGTGTGTGTCTATGACTAATCGAAAAACATATTGTATAAACATCAAAAGTAGAATAAGTTCGACAATTGGTGCTTTCACTATAAAGATATGGCGATTGTCTCACCTTGCCCCTTGTCTCATTTCGCCCCGTTTACCTCTATATTGATTCTTGCTTAGTAATTTCTCGAGTTATTTGTACGTAATCCAACAGCATATGAACCTTTGTAAATTAATGTTAATCTACAATCGCCCCTTTATTCTCGCTTTCTGTCTATATAATTATTATTATTATTGCGTAACAAATGCAAAATATAATTTTTAGGTTTTCTGCTATTATAATTTATAATTTAGTACACTATTTCTCTCATTCTTTTAGTGGATGAAATCATTATTTGGCGTCACTGTATTAGATTATATATCTCTAAATAAATGAAATGTCCCGGTGGCAATATTGGGATATTTCCATTTGCCAAAATCTGTTTCTTGCTATTGCATAACCACAAGTCATGTGGTTCACTCGCAAAAAGAGTGTGAATAAAATTGAGGAAAGTAAATCTAAGGAAAATAGCTTTGTGTTCCATAAATCCTTGCTCAGATTTTAATCCGGGCAATTTTTACGGTCACATACCGTTCCGGTATTTTGTTTGCCGACTTACTTTTTCATTTTTTGTTTTTTCCATCTCTGCCATTATCATTGTATCATTGTGTATGATTTTACTGAAATTTTTCAGTTTATATTCTTTGTCTTCTCCAATTAGAATTTCGACAGACAAAAAACACGAATAAAATTCAAATTAACAATCAGTTTCAGACTAGTTAACTAAATATGTTTCCTTTCGGGCTCAAAACTCTGCGGCAGCACACATGGTTAATTATTTATGAAAATTTACATCGTATACACAAACTTTTCGTAACTTTATAGTTTCAATTTGAGTTTAACCAGGCGTGAAGTACAGGTGCATCAACGCACACACAGGGCATGAAGTACTCACACCCTCACTCACTCACACCCACATCCATACATTTCCTCCTATCTCTTTTTCTGTCTTTCTCCAATTATTTTCTTGTTAACGATAAGAACAATAACAACAACGACAATAAACACCACCACAGTAACAAAAACATGAAATGGAAGAACAAATCAGCGATCACAACAACAGCATTACAAATAAAATAAATGTATATTCATTAAAACTAATAAATTCTACCGAAAAGTTTACATTTTGGGCCAGTATAAAACAAGAATAAAAAAAAAAAAAAACAGAACGCTCATCCGAACGTGGAATTATGTGAAATATGTTCGAATGAGGTAATAATTCACTTGTGTACCGAAAAATTCGATAATTGTATGCATTGTGTGTTGGAAAATTTGGTAATTGTATGCATGAAATTGGTTGAAAAGTCGAAAACTACATTGCATTTATGCATTCTGGTCAATATTAACAAAATTCGGTTTGACTTGTGCAAAAATTTCGAACTCAAAAATAAACAAAACCAAATAAATAAGACAGAAACAACACTGCAAACGACAATATCGAAACGAATAGACGAACCTTTTTTTTATATACCATATTCTATGCCTCTATATGGTCATCGGGTTTTGGAGTGAGGTTAATTATAATGAAAAGCCCTTTCCTCTTCATGTTCCTACACAAAACAAAATTCATACATAAATATGTAAATATGGATTTAACATTTCTAATTTGAATAAGTGAGGGAAAAAGAGAGACATATTTCGGCAATGCATTTTGATGAAACAAAAATGGAACGTTGTTTTTTTTTTTGGAAAGGAAACATCGGCACAATATAAAACTTATAGATCAAAGTTTTGTCATTAAATAAAAGCCTTCATTTTTGTTTAATCGACATACATATGTCCTCTTTTTCCTTCATTCAATCATTTGTTCGTGACACTTTTATCTTCTTCGTTCGTTTATTCGCTGAATTTTTTTTTCGCATTGCATTAAAACCGAGAAGGTAAAGTAATGTATGAATCATATTTGAATACATTTCATTCTTCCGCTCCACTTTATCTCTTTTTCTTTTGGACCGGGAAATGGGAGGGGGGAGGGGAGAACGAGGGAACATCGAAAGCCAGAACAACGAAGAAAAATGAATGGGAAAAATTTGCGGTTCGCACAAACAAAATATTTCATATTCCAATTAGTCGAAGATGAGGAAGTGATTAAAATTGAAGGCTATGGTATGCCAAGTGAAACAAAGCAAACAAAATTAACCTAAACAGTACTATTCAGTTCACAACACAAGTCCATTACTTTTTTTTTTCTTTTTTTTTCACTCTCTCTCTCTCTCTCTCTTTCTCTTTCTCTCTCTTTCTCTCTCTCTCTCTTTCTCTCTCTCTCTCTCTCTCTCTCTCTCTCTCTCTCTTTCTCTCTCTCTTTCTCTCTCTCTCTTTCTCTCTCTCTTTCTCTCTATCTCTCTTTCTCTCTCTATTCTCATGTCTACAATTACCGATTTAATCAAGAACATGAACCACAAAAAGCATGATTATATCGAATTTTTTTTTTCCTGGTAAAATGCGGGAAGAAAGCAAGAGGAAATAGTTATCAAAATAATGTTAAGGCGTTTTCATCATTTATTTTGTTTGAGTTGTATTCTGAAATGAAACCATTTCTAATCGCATAACAATTTCCATTAAATCCGTCTGTTTTCTATCAAATAAACGAAACTAAGTGGAATATGCGTAGTCATGTTCCATGAATAAAATCAATTCCGTATGTTCGGACGAAAAAAAAAAAAAAAAAAAAATTAGCAAAACTTCCGCTGCGCAAGAAATTCAATTGGATTTGCATTGTGATAATATTCCATTTTGATTGCTCTTTGAATGGAGTCAATGTAACCGAGGAAAAATTATGATGGAAATAACAAAAGTGATGATTTCATTTTTGAGGTCCTCAACATAATACAAAATGCGATTCGAATAAAAAATAACATGTAGTTCCTAATGATCATATGAATATAATAAGGCGTTAATTATTAACACCAATCATGTGGAAATGAGAATATTTACTCTAAGCAATAAATAAATTACACAACACACATTTTCTAAGCACAATGTTGTAGATGTACACATTTAATTCATAAGTTTTAAGTCTCAATTTAACCATTTAAATTGATTCTTTATTTATTTTCAATAAACAATTTTCAAAGTGCAATAAATGAATCATTTTGATGATTAATTGTTTGTTATGTTACCGAATCATAATTTCAACAACTTGATTTTAAAACAGATTTTTAATTATGGATTTACGTATTACATACATTCAATTTTATAATCATAAATTATCGATGATATGTGTGATGTGTGATGTGATAACTTAACATTTTAATCTTCTTGTAAATGGTAATAATCTTCTTCATATATATTGAACATTTTTCTGAAAAAAAAACCATGTCAACAAATTATGAATTTTTAGTTCAAACTTTTAATGAAATTTAATAATTTATTATCATCATTAAGATTTTGAATAAAAAAAAAAACCTATGACATAATTTGAAAGCCAATTTATAGACTTTTCAAATCGCAGTTTTATTTTTCAACCAAATCAAATCTATTCAATCTGTTTGACTTCATCTGAATACTTTTAAATCGATGCATTGAGTACGAAAGCGAGAAATTGAAAAGAGCAAGACTGAAAATGAAATGAGCATGGCTGAAAGTGAAATTGATCAAGAACGAGAGCAAAAGTGAGAGTACGATGTGAACATAAACTGAA
The DNA here is from genome assembly GCA_029041755.1 of Resseliella maxima. Classification (NCBI taxonomy): domain Eukaryota; kingdom Metazoa; phylum Arthropoda; class Insecta; order Diptera; family Cecidomyiidae; genus Resseliella; species Resseliella maxima. Next base: position 94,187 of record JAQOWM010000357.1, on the reverse strand, counting down.
AAAGAATAAAAGAGCGAAATAGAGGAAGAGTAAACAATAAATAAAAAAAAAATGAACAACACTGAATATACTTTTGTATGTCAATGTGTCATAAGCTGTTGAAATGAATAATTCTCCGATCTATTTAACAGAATATCAATTATTTTCCTCAATAAATTGATTTATTTTCCACGATTCAACAATAAAGTTTATATGTTTCCAATAAATTGTTATTCATTGCTCATCTCGAATTGTTTGCAAAATTTTGGCATTTTCCTCAATGAAAAAAAAAAAATGACATCAAATATCCATTAATAACCTGATAAATTAGTAAAACGTTGAAGAAAAAAAAAACCGTGATTCGTCTGTCGCCCTCCCTCTTTCATCTCGATTTTTGTATGTTAGCTTTCTAGTTTCTAAAAGAGCTACTTTTTCGTATCAACGAAATTAATTAAGTTTTTCTGTGACTAAGAAAGCGGCAAGATTCAAAATTGAAACTATTTCAAAAGGGACCAAAGTTTCATTTTTGTGCACAGAATTCAATAATGGCAAGTCGTTGATTGCGGAAGCTAAAATATGCACATTTTGTATTCATTAATATTTTTTTGAGGAAAAATAAGTTTGACCATTTCAGAGTGAGCGAAAAAAAATTGGCAAACAGAAGATGAAAAAAAAAAATGACATGAATTAATTAGTGTCGAGCATTAAATCGAAATTTGTCATTTTCTTCATTAGTAAGAACTTGGTTCATTGAGAGTATTTAATCAAAATTTCTGCACTCAATGCCATCAAATGTTTCAATACTACAGGAAAATTAAATGTTGACAACGAATGCTTAAATAGTTGTTGTTTGACAAGTTCCATTCTGGTCGAATATAGTATATAATAGTATTTTCAAGGCACAACAACAACAACAACAACAACAACAACAACAACAAAACAAATTTCAATGAAAATATAGTATTTTTTTGATTATATTATGTAACATTGCATAGTTGCCTGTAACCAACAAGAGGAAACAAAAGCACAATGACACAGCATCAGAATTTACATAAAAAATGATTCAATCTTCATGGGTATGATATTTGGGTCTTGTTTCATCTTTTCTTTTTGTAATATTTACATATTTTTTGCTCTTTTTATTGTGACTATTATTATTTCATACGATTTTCATTCAGTACATATATGTAAAAGGGACAACAGCACACAAAATTGCTGTGATGTGCCCCCATGTTCTTTTAAGGATAAATGTATCTTCACACATGGTCAAAAAATTGGTCCATCTCTAGTTAGTTTGTTGCGTTATTTTAACTTGGTTTTTTTTTTTTCTTTTTTTTTTTGTATTCTGGGTTTTCTTATGCAATGCACAAATATGATTATGTGTAAAGTGGAATGTAGCCAAAGGACGAAGCTAAAATATAAACAACAAAAAGGAAAGAGAAAAATTGGAAGTTGTTTGTGGAAAATGAAACGAATAGGGAATCATAGGAGAGCTAAACAAAAATAAGCCGTACACTTTACCGAGTAGATTGAGTTGAGAGTAAGAGAGAGAGAGAGAGAGAGCAAGATTGAGAAAGAGAGAGAAAGAGAGAGAGAAAGAGAGAGGAGAGAGGAAAGAGAAAGAGAAAGGGAGATATAGAGAGAAGGAGAAAGAGAGAGAGAGAGAGAGAAAGAGACAGAAGAGAGGAGAGAGGAAAGAGAAAGAGAATGAGAGGGATTTATTAAATATTTGCATCTCTTGCAACTTTCAATTTCAACGACAAGCATTTTGTCTGTCGTTCCTGACTCTAAATAAATATGTGTACAACAAATGCAGATTTTTATTTCCGCAATTTATTTCCCATTCACATACTCTCTTTGGTTTTTATCTCGATACCGTATTCGGTCTCTTTAAGTTTTTTTTTTTCCCTCGATCTCTCTCCTTATTTTCTTGCTTCCCTCTTGATCTAATTCTCTTTTTCCGTCAATCTGTTTTACTTTTTCCTACTTTTTCATTCCATTTTTCTTTTCTTTTCCCGCCTGGCGCTTTGGGAATATTCTTTTCGTTTATTTAGATGATATTTAAGTAAATAAATTTTGATCGGGTGAATACGGTTTTCTTTCTCTCTTTCTCTGTCTTTCTCTCTCTCTCTCTCTCTCTCTCTCTCTCTCTATCTCATTTCTTGTTGTTTTCATTCATTTTTCTCTCTATATATTATTAATATTTATTTGCCGTTTATCCCCCAACTGACGAACAAATACTTGAGAGTATTCTTGTCGTTTGATTTGAGCGCACTCGATGAGCAAGTTATTAGTTTAACGGTGTTTTTCTTTCTTTTTCAAATAGATTGACAAAGCCAAAAATATATCAAATCGTTAGAGTAAGAGTAAGACAAATAGAAAATACCAGAGCAAGTGAACGAGAAATAGCAAATGTAAGGAATAGCAAGAATTGAATGCAGAAATGATAGCTAGATCGAGCACAAATCGATACATGTGACCGCATTGACAGCCTGATGCAACGAAATGTCTTTGCAAACTGTGATACACAGCCCGAATTCAATATAAAATCATTCAATGGGGAAGGTGTTATTTTTTTTTTCAAATAATTTTTGTTGTAATTGTCATTTATTATATAAATATATATTTTTCATCTCTTCAGTCCTTCTTGTTGTCTAAAGCATTATCGATTCTATAATATAAAATCTATATCTTGCCTATATTGACAGTATATAAATAGTATTTATTAAATACATAAAAAAAATATCGAATTGGCCATTCGACAAAATGAAAACTGTTATCGCTTACATACATATATATAAATAAATACAAAAATTATAGCATTAAAAATCATGTGAAGTGTTGATGTAGTGTGAATTTTGAATTTCGTTGTAAATATCAGTTTTGTATGTACATAATTGAATTACATAGATCTCAATTTTATTTAAATTTTTGGTTATTCTATTAATTTTTTGCAGGTGTTGGTGTTGCTGTTGATGGTGAGTCGATTTGTTTTTATTTCGAAAATATAAAATATTTTATTTCATGACAATTTTTGGTTTGATTGAATCGATTTGATCCCGAAAGACACAAATAAAAAAAAAATAAAAAAAAAAAAAAAAAACCACGAAACCAACTGTGTTATCATTCGCCATTATTGAGCTTCATAATTAAAATCATTGAACCTATATTTTGTATCCATCATTTAGCTATGTGAATAATAAGTACTTTGTATATCGTATACCTTCTGTGCATTGCAACTGTACACCAAAAGAATGTTTTGTTTCTCATCAATTATAATGACGCAAAAAAAAAAAAAAATAAAAAAAATTACACAATCGGAAAAATATACAAAATTAATAGTTGAACGCGCTGTTATGTCTACTTTTTCGGCTATTATTTTTATAAACAATAATTTCATAACTAAAATAATATAATGAATTCGTAATTGATTAATAGACAACCGCAACGGGCAGTGAATGAAAAAAAAAAAAAAATAAAAAAATAAACAGAAACAAATTCGTTCATGCAGCAAAATGCAATTTGATTAAGGCATAACCAGAGAAAAAGAATGAGGGAGAGTGAGAGAGAGAGAGAGAGAGAGAGAGAGAGAGAGGAAGAGAGATAGAGAGAGAGAGAGAGAGAGAGAGAGTGAAAATGGTTACCGAGGGACATAAACACATTAATTCGCTTATATACACAAATAACGATTACAATCCATGGGAAGAGAGAATGAGAGTGGACACATGAGCAAAGACAGATAGACACAAAATGCAATGAAATGTTAGCAAAATTGAAACATAAACCATAGAATATGCTTTTTTAATCATAAAAATGAAAACCACATGTAATTTCCGAATGTCAGACACACAAATGAATTCCGCGAATATGGTGTCTGCGTTGGATTTTTTCTTCTTCTCTGTCTCTCCTCTCTCTCTCTTCTTTTTTTTCTTTTATTTGTTTTTCATTTGTTGATTTTATTCAGATGACAGATTGATTCGTGATGGGCAAGTGAGATTCAGTATTCCACGAGAATGTTGGTTGTTCTTTTTTTTCCTGTTGAAAATCTATACGACTTTGTCAATGGATTAACCAAAACTCATACTTCGACTAATACACATTGACAAGCATACACACACACACACACACACACACACACATGGACGTGCACATTTATATACACATTTCTAATCACTTTTGAGAGCTCTTTAGGAAAATAAATAAGTAAGAAAAGAAAAGAACAGCACTGACTGTGTTGTTGGAATTAATATATTAGTAGTTAACTTGATATTCAATAGAATCAACATGTGGCTATTGCTGTTTTAATTTCAAGATATATTGATTTGTCGGCAAAAAAAAAAAAAGAAATTAATTGACATTCGAAAGGAAAAATGTTAGGGGCATATGACTACTCGTTTGTTTGTACAAACTTGTTCTATTCGTGTTGATTTGTATGTTGTGTTTATTCTCTGTTTGACATTATAGAAATTTGTAAATAAATAAATGTAAGAGTTTTGAGAACATTTGACCATCGGAGCCATCTAAAATCTGTGCTGAAATTTATAGGATCAAAGCAGAATTGTTGCTTTGTATTCTTATTTTTATCGTTGTGACATACTATTTGTTTAAAACAGCGTATGACAGTTTGCTGCATCTATATTTAGATCAAAAATCTCATTGTAATATGCTGAACATTTTCAACACCACATTTGCTCACTGAGACAATTAGACAAATTCTCAAATTTGTGAAAAAAAATTCTGAAATATTTGTAACAACTTATAAAAAAATATGCCCCTGGAGAAAATGTTTGTTTTTTTTTTTTTTTTTTCAAAAAATGCCATCCATGAAAGATCTTGATAAGAATAAGAAGAATATGCCCCACTCTTTTGTTTGGTTTCCTTTCATTTCATTGACGCTTTTTGCTTCATTCGATTGTTTTTCTTTGTTCCGGTTCAATTGTAACCGTTGATCGGAGGAGATGTTGTGTCGTCAAACATCCGTTAACTGCATATTATATACAGATAGAATACAAGCAGAAAAGAAAGTACATAAACACAATCACAATCAAACCATTATATTTGTTGTTGAGCAATCGAAATGGGGTCTGAAAATAGATGGAAATTGCTCGAGCAGAGAATAAAAGAAAAAAAAAATACCTAAAGCGAACATAAATTAAACGAAGTGAAGAAATTTGCATTTTCATTTCTTGTGGTCGGTATAAATCCCAAAGATTGGATAATTTGGTTTCACTGTGAATGAACCGCTCATATGCATCTTTCGCGACTTTTATTTCCATTTGTTTTACAGATTTTAATTAAAATCGAATTTTAATTATTTTTCTATCAACATTCAAGCAACGATTGTTATCCTAAATCCATCATACTCTCTCTCTCTCTCTCTCTCTCTCTCTCTCTCTCTCTCTCTCTCTCTCTCTCTCTCTCTCTCTCGTTCTATCACTCGACTATTTCTAACTCTCTTTTTCGTTCCTTTTCCCAACTCTCTTTCTCAATTTTACTTTTATTTCGTCTATCTAATTCTGCTGTGTGCCAATGAAGGGAGAATGAATTGTTATCCTTTTTTTTTTCTCAGAGATTACAATTTCCAATTCGCGTGTGCTAAGCCAAACCAAACCGTGAAAAAAACCAACTGACGAGGAAATAAATGAGAAAAAGTAATGCGATTTTCATTTATCAAATTGCACAAATCTTACGAATTACAACACACATAGTAGTAATGGAAAAAAAGACACAGAGTAAAAAGAGAAAAAAAAAAAAAAAATGCTGAGTGGAAAACTTCAAATTGGAAATTTGTTTGTTGTGTGTTTTTATAGTTTATCGCTAAAAACCCATAAATGCAATGTTCGTGCATTGAAACCGGGCAAACATAAGATATTTGGTTGATCATGACCTGTGGTGATTACCATCACTAAGCTTCAATGTTTACACAAATGGCGACTGAATGCGGCAAAATAAGAGAGGATGCCTGAAAGAGAGAGAGAAAGAGAGAGAGAGAGAGAGAGAGAGAGAGAGAGAGAGAGAGAAAGAGAGACAGTGAGCGAGAGAGAGAGAGAGAGAGTTGGAGAGAAAGCGGGATAAAAAGAAGACACCATTAATACCCAAGAGTTCTTGCTATAAAATACCAATTGATCAGCTTGCATCAATACTGATGTACAGAGATTGATTGAGATTATTCAGCATGGAATGAACATTTGAGGCAACAATGATAAAAGAAAAAAAAAACCAAAACTCACCGAGAGTATTGTGTTCGACAACGTAAGAATAATAATGAATACCAAACAGGCAAAACGTGTAACAGAAATCATACGACTCGTATAATACGAGAACTGAAATGGAGATGCCATATCGCAATTGGCGTAGATGAATAAATGGAATACTCGCTCAATACAAATACCAATATATTCATAGATAGATAAATGCGAATAATTTTGTTGAAAGAAAATCTTCGTACGAAGATTACTTTGTTCTAATTTCTCCTAGCAGAGAAATTTTTTCTTCAGCATCATTTGAAATCGATTTTCGACAAAACAGAAAATAGTAAAACTTTTAAATTGGGGGCAAATACGGTGTGCGGATTAAAAAAAAAAATAAAAAAACTGGAAAATATGGAAGAAGAGAATTGCAAACGAAACGTTGAATAAAAAAGTGAACAGATTTTCCATTGAATGAAGGCGACGGTATTAATAATAATATGCTATAAAAAGTATCGAAAAAAAAAACATTCAAGAACCGAATGAAGCGAAAGAGATGGTTTTCATTCTAAAGTTTTATTATACGATATAAACTAGTTAAGCATTCTTATGTACGTTATTTGATATTTACAAATACATGGAAATTCTGATTCGTACATACACGCAAAGCAGTAATGTCAGTACTTACTATAACGGTCTACGTTGAATCTATATCTATATTTTCTTTAGAGTAAATTCTTGCCACCAAACTTTGTCTGATATGAGACATAGTGAAAGTCCCCTGTCTGTGTATATCACATATAAGTTTGCATTGTGACGGTAAACAGTATAATCTAATTGACTAGACGTTAGTATACAAATCGCGCAAATTGCAATCCGCAATTGGGTTGTATTTCCAGTTTGGGTGCAACTCTCACTGGAATAATTACTAATGTGATTAATTGGACTCAAAGGCATTGATGTGGATAAAACAAAAGAAGCAAAAAAATCGATCAAACTAAAATGAAAAAAAAAAAAAAAAAAAAATAAAAATAAAGAAGAACAATTTGTGTGCAGAACATAATTTCACTGATTCAAAGTAATCAGTTGCATTTCAGTGAAATTTCTCTAAACGGAATTTTGAATCATTTGTGTGTGTTGGGCTTAAATGGAGTAAAATGAAGATTTAAATCTTTGTACCGATGTCATTTGTCTACGCATTTCAAAATGCAGATGTGTACAGAATGGACAGAAAGAAACAGAAACATAGAGAGTGAGATAAATAAAAGCCATTGAAAATGCTTGTTCGAGTTTGTTCACATCTGTTAATGGTAAAATGGTATATTTATATGGTTGTAATAACAAGCACAATATGAAATGTCATCATAAGACATTACGGTAATAATACTTTTGTAATGTTGTTTGATCAGGTGTAAGATAAACAGATTGAATTTGCATCCAAATAAACGTAATATCGGTCAAAAACAAATAATAACCAATTGTCAACCATCGTGTATTTAGTGGTCGTTTGTCGTATGCAATTTTGATCGGCTTACCATTATGCCTATAGAAAGTGTGCCCGTTATGTGTATGTCACAGTAATCGAACGAAAACTCAACTGAAATTGGGGATCCGTTGACGGAAGGAACGCGAACAAACGAAATGAATGAAATCAGTTGCGAAGGGCAAAGTAATTGTTATAGTTAAATATTGTGTTGTTAAACGCTGTTCAATGCATTGCATTTAAGTCTTGATACTTTGTGTGTACATTTTACATTCATATCCGCCTAAAAGCCGGATTTAAAGCCGAGCGAATACGGACACCATATCATGTGCCCAATGAATGAATGGAAATTATAGTTGCAAATGACGTAGATTAAATGAATTTAAAATAGACTCGATGAAGAGTCGTATTTACTTGGATATAACATTTCACCATGTTTATCTATCTCTTTCTCTCTCTCTCTCTCTCTCTCTCTCTCTCTATCTCTCCTCCCCACATCTCTCTCACTTTTTCTCTCCCCCACATCTCGCTCTCATTCTCTCTCTCTCTCTCTCTGCCGCTCTCGTTATGTGCCGCTCTCGTTGTGTGCTTATGTCGCCGCATGAATGCGAAATAATCATGCAAAAATCGGAAATGTGTCTTTCACTAGATGTTGATCGTCGACAACTTCGAAGGAACTTGTTTTGAATTATATGGGAATATGCAGGCCGTCAAATCTATTTTCTTCCTATTTGTACAAAATTCAGTCACTACCATGCAAAAGTCAACTCGAAACCTGCACATCAAACACAAAAGCCTTTCACATCAAATGCGTTTTCAATCCAGCTTGGTTTTCTTTCACATTACTCGAATGTCAATTTTCAAACCATTTACATGTTCAATAACAACCTGTGTACTTACTCAAATCTGTGATGCATGTAAATAATATACATCACACACACACACACTCTCTCTCTCTCTCTCTCTGAGTATGTAATTTGTTGAATTTTGCTCTATAAATTGATAATCTCCGCTGTGATTTGTATTTTACAATGATACTGGAAACCTTCGATATTTACTTACATTTGCATGCAAATTATTTCTTTTTTTATCATCCGTTTTTCATCATCTTCCAAATTCTAAACATACATCTAATATATTATCAAAGTACAAAGTGTTTATTAGATTCTATGAATTATATATTGTATGATCTCAAAAATGGCTTTCCTGTGAAAAGGAAGAAGAACAACAAAATGAAGACTTCTTCATTGTACAACAACAAAAGGCATGGTATTCTTTTCTTCTGTTTTTTTTTTTTTATTCTGCTGAGATCCATCTTTCATTTATAGAACTCCATATGCATTGACCAGCAGGTGTTTATATGTATTACACAATGATGAAAATCTATTATGCAAGTGTTCGTGATTCGTTACATTCGCATTGTGCAAGGTTGATGAATAACAAAATGAAATTGATATCATCTTATTATCAAATGCAATTGGCATTGAGAATGCGAATGCGAATGCCAATGCAAAAATGATAAAAAAAAAATGAAAGAAAAGAAGAAAGAAGAAGATGAAAGTGTACGAGATGCGACAAAAAAAAAAAATTCCATCGAATTCAATTTCAAAATTTAATCAAATTCATTCGATTAGAAATGTCGTTTTTGCAATTTAAATTGTACGCTCGATTCGTATTTGGTTATTGTTAAGAATGCCGGCGCATTCAGTTCAATTTCTCTATAGCCGTAATATTGCATTTGTGACCCATTCGTTTGAATCAGGCAATAAAAGTCATTTGTATTATGCACTGTGTGAGATGAAATAAATTGCATTTCATTTTGCGAAAAAGATTGAAAATAAACGCATAACGTATACAGAGACAATTTATGGAAATGAAGAGCAAACGAGAAGAACGAAAATGAAAAAGAAAAAAAAAAAAAAATAAAACGTACAACAAGACGAAGAAAGAAGACGAAAAGAAAGAAGAAGAAAATGAACGCACAATGCAAAACAAATGGATGAAGAGAAGTAAAGAAGGAAGAGAAAAGAAAGGTCTTTAATATATGCATACCTGAGCTCAATGGCTATAACACTTTTATTCAATCTGTTTGCCATCTCTTTTCTTTCGCCTATTGGACGACGACAACGACGACGTTAAAAAGTACGGTGTGCACAACAGCACACACACACACACACAAATTCGCATAAATTAGAAATGAGAAACGGGTGAATACTTGCTGCAAACACGCGGAATGAGGCCGATAAAGACGAAGCGAAAAAAAAATGGACATGCAAACGATTCAATAAAAATATATTCGAAATTAATAAATGACGATAAAGACAACATTGACGATGACGGTGACTGTGACGATGGTAAGCAACTAGACTGACTCCATTGTTATTGCAATAAACAATTTCATGACATTGTTTTCATGGTGCCAATTGATAAACACTCAATTGGTACGGTGAACAGTCTAAACGAATATATTCAACTTTTGATCTTGAATTTATCATTATGGGATTATAACTGTGCGAATAAATAAACAAACAAATAAATGAAAACAGAACAAACAAAAAAAAAACCATCGATCCATTAATTTCAACTCAAAATGTAGTTTTATTTGTTGTTTCATATTCGGAGCCTATTTGCCAGACTGTCAGTTTAACGTAATAACAATCTATAGATTATTTTCGGGCATATGGATCAAAATCGTGAAAGAAGCTTATTCGAGAGGTCCGCCTGTCTATAAATAAGCATGCTGCCGTACGTGTGAACGGCATTCGCTAGCAATGCGGTCTCATCGTTATGCTTGCATAAAATGCCAAGCATACGATCGACAGCATGCTTATAAGCAACTATAACTATAGTTATATACAGGTGAACCTCTGGCTTATTCTTTTCCTATGATTGTCTATTCACGGTGATCGAAACGGCTATTGTTATGACGCATTGATTTCTGTTTCATGCTCATTTTGTCAATGCACACGTGTGTATGTGTTTCATTTCTTTTACTTTTTTTTTTTTTCTTCTCTTGTATGTGTATCTCGCTCAACTTGATTCCTGTTTCTAAATTTTGCTCATTTTGTTAAGTTAAATCCAATTGCGCGTCTCTCAAAATTAATTTCATCATTATTCTGTTGCATGTGCATTTGCATTTCCATTTGTTTTCACATGCAAAGGATTAGTCTGTAAGCGGTGTTTTATTGCATTTAATACCATTTTAGTTCCGATATTTAATTGAATTTGATTGGAATCAAACGACTGAACGTAATTTGAAGGAAATCACTTGCACAAATACACAATTCATTGGAGTGAAACGAGGCAAATGCACAAAGAAAAATAGACGGATAGAGAGAAGGAAAGGGATAGAGATAGAGAGAGAGAAAGGGATAGAGAGAGATAGAGAGATAGAGAGAAAGAGAGAGAGAGAGAGAGAGAGAGAGAGAGAGAGAGCGAGAGATGAGAGGGAGAGAGAGAAGAGAAAGAGAGCCGCATTCATGGCAATTACATCAGATCGCGAATTCTTCATTTCAATTTCAAAATTGTTTTGCACTGTTTACTCAACTCATCACAAAAGTATCGTATGTGTTTTGTTGGTCGAATCGTGAAAGTAAGCGTATAATGATTTGCTTGTTCAAATGCAAAGCCATGTTTTTAACGTGTATTTTTTTATCATCTTTCATTCAATTCTGTATGGTGATTATGTTTATGGTTTATCATCTTTAGTAATTAAGCAATGCAAGGGATGGAATATGCCATTGCCTGTACAATTCATAACCAATTCAATCGATAGGCCTGATTAAAATAGGCTGTCAACTAAAAAGCATTCAATTTAATTTAATTTCGTTATGCTTTGTGGCATAATTCAGCATTTTGATAATCCATCGAATCAATTCCATTTTATTTCTTGCTTGTATATCATTTGTTTTAATTTTAACGAATGATTTGTAGAAAGAGCAAAATGCAAAATAATTGGATTGCTTGTCATCAATATAATCTCGAAATGATTAAGAGTGAATAATAAAAACCCAAGAGATCCACATCATTAGGCTTACAACAAAACTATTGAATATTTAAAAAAAAAAAAAAAAAAAGATTCCATTAAAATGTAAGCATTCGCTCGTAGCGTCGTGAATATTCCAAGCAAAAATAGAAATGACTTCAGAAAAATGGTCAAGTCCATTAGAAGGTAAAAGTTAGAAGCAAAAATAAATTATGTTCGGTTACGGCGGCGGCAAAAATTGTTTCGAGACTACAACGAAGAATGTACGAATAAATAAAATGAGATGGAAAACAAAACAACAACATAATATGATCGACGATCGTGTGCGCGATTATTTCTCTCACTCTTTTTTTTTTTTTTTTTTTTTTTTTTTTAACGGGTGTAATGTGTATGCTGCACGGGGAACAATAACATCTATCTGCATGCAGAGAGTGAGAGATACTTGGTGAGCTGTGGCATTCATATATTCGCTTCTTGCACTGCGCATGGGTTTAACACTTTTCTTAACCAGCCATATGTTTTATTATGTTTCGCGAGGTTCATTGAACAAGTCGTGTTTATTTTTTCTATACATCGTGAATGGTAGCGTGCGTTCGACACTATCGAGCTGATTATTCGTTTATATTTTATAAGATTTTTTTTTTTTTTTGTTGTTGTTTGAATCTCATCATTTCTTTTTACTTAGACAACGTTTCATTTTCGTCGTCATTCTTTCTCGTTGTCTCTCTCTGATCCATTGAATGATTTTTATATTATTTTGATGGTTTTTGGGCTGACAAATTTTGTTTTTTTTTTTTCTTTCATTTTCAGCTAATTCCGAATCAAGTTTTGTTTGTGGTGAATAATATCGCTAGAAATAAATCGATTCTTTCATTTCATTTTATTTTTATCAAAAGTGTTTTGTGGTCGAATGTGAAAAAAATATTTATATGGATGCCGAAAAAAAAAGAAGCAAATGAAAAAAAAAAAAATGATTAAAAATTGGCACAAAAAATTGTAGACAGAAAAATCTCACTTTTATTGAAACACAAGCGAATAAATTAAATATCAGAAAGAAAGTGATATGTGAAAGAGTGTCACTATACATTAAATCCACCCATTGAATTTCAATCAAGTCAATTTAAATACCTAATATTTGAAACACTCAATTTGTGAAATAGGAATAAAGTTAATAAAAAAAGAAAAAACACAGAAGAATAGAGAAAAAAAACACACGTAAAAAGAAGCAAAGAAACACCCAACAGAAGAAGAAAAAAACTACCGCAAACATTATTGAATAAAATTTCAAACAGATTTTTCGATAATCGTTGGCTGATAGATACGTAAAACATACGTGAAATAGTTAGATCAACGATCATTTAGTGCAACGACGGAAATAATAGTAGCCATACCGTCACCCGGTATATATCATTTAAAATTGATAGTAATCAGTTTGAATAAGAAAAAGCAAAATCAAAAGCAACAACAACAACAAAAAAAAAAAAATCAGTCAATAAACAACTCTTGACATTCTACATTCTAAGAAGTTGAACGAAACAAAAAAACAGACAATAAAATCAACGGCATTTGCAGTACTTAGAGCGCATTAGAGAATACGTAAGTAGCTTTATTACTTATAACATTGTCTTTTACAGTTTATATAAAGTGTCTCTAGTTGTTTTGAATGTTTGATCCGTAAATTACATTTGGTATGTTTATTAAATGATGATAAGTAAAATCGAGACGGTACAATCCGAAGAAAACAAATACATGAATGAAAAAAAGAAGAAAAAGAAGAAGAGGAGGAGAATGCTTAAATGTAATTGAAGAATAGAATAATGCATTTGTCAGTGCGCGCATTTCATTCAAAATGAAAATGTTTCGTATTGATATTTCATGTAACAGTGAGTACATAATGAGTATTTCAATTTTTATTGTTGTGCAGAGCTGAACTGTTGACGTTATAATTAAAATTAAATGAATCAAGATTCAGATTTTCTACCTCAATGTTTCTCATCGTTTTTTTACGGCAAAAACAAAAGGCCAAGAGATGATAGAAGCCAAAATGTGATTGTAAAACTATTCAAAAAAGAAGAAATTCAAAAAAAAAAAACAAAAAAAAAAAACAAAAAAATATGTGAAATACTAAATTAGCTGTCGAGTCAATAGTCTTGGTTCAATCATTTTGATTTACAAATTGCGTTCTCCGACTATTCGTTTCAGGCCTTTTGAAAACGTATCAAAATCATTTTGTAGCAACTTAATTTGGAAAACAATTTTCCAAATTATCTGTTATACTCGGATACAAAAGCATACTCAGTCAACTTTTGAACACAATAAAAGCATCGAATAACGAAACGTTCCTTCCTTCTGAGATTCATTAATCATTTACAACTTTTTGAATAATGGGCATGCGAGGGAAAACGCGCGCGCGCTCGTGCGACAGAGAGAGAGAGAGAGAGAAAGAGAGTGAGATGAGAGGAAGATGATAAACAAAAAATAAAAAAAAACCCATGCACCGAGATTCATTTGGTACAACAATCTCTTCAGCTGCTTGTCTTTTAATGTCGAACAGAAACACGCTACGTCAAACTATCGTGTGCAAAACTTTCTGTTGAATATGGTAATATCATCAAAGAGTTCGTTCGATGTTGGGCATACACAGCGTTGTTTCTGCATCGCAAATATGCATCCGCCGTTTTCTTGATTTTCGTAAAATATAGTTTACGATAAAGTTTAAAATGATTTATAATATAAAATGGAGTCATACTTCAAAAAGTGAATTGAATTTTAGAAGTACACAAATGAATTGCTATCGAGAAACGCGCACAAGAGTGTGTGTGCGCGTGATTGGTTGAAGTAAGTCAGTGTCTTGCAAATAATTTTGATGGTGTTACTCTTTAGGCAAGTAAGACAAAACGATAAAACGATGGATACATTCGCGTAGTTTACATTCGCAAAAATGCGAAGGAGCTTAACATTCAAATTATACTCGAACGGAGGGGAGGAGGGGCAGTTGGATTCAGTACATATACCGAAAAACTTTGGATTTTTTATTTGCATTGAAATGCGCGCAATGCAATCGCTTTAACACTTCAAAATGATACAAAAGACAAGAAAGATAGAAGTACAGTGGGAAAAAGAAAGAGTGCATGTGTGTGTGTGTGTGTGAAGTGAATAGTTTTGTGGTTTTTAAGTCTCGACTACTTAATAAAGACAATGCAACAAAACCGCTGAAAATCGATTTTTCGATTTTAGCTTATTTTCGATTTTGCTTTGCCATTAATGGCATCATTTAATGGCTTCAATAAATTTTCATCGGATTTTTAGCCCAAAACAAAAATACCGTCGCCAGCTAATATGGATCAATCGTTGCAATAAAATTTGCTAAGAAGTTTTATGCGACTATGATTCTGATTTTGTTAAAAATGTTGTGTATGCAACAATTCTCTCTTATGGTTTTGTCATGGATTTGTTTGAATGTGATTGGCATCGTTGTGTTCGGGTCAAATGCTCAGCTAAGCTGATCTGTTTGAACAGATCAAACAAGCAACAACAACAAAAATTCATATCCTCTGAATTGAAAATTATGGCATTCCATCGATAGAAAAAAAAAACACCACTGAATCCGTTATGTAACAAGCAAATAGACGCAAGAAGAGTAGACAAAAAAAAAACAACAACAACTCATCGACCGCAAGACAAACAAACCGAAAAAAAAATTACTTTATTACATATTCGCAATGGAAGCTCACATAAACAGGCACATGAGCGATGTAACACAAGAGAGTATGTTTCATTTTGTGTTTATGTACTCAACAAATACTTATAATCAGCAATGAATAACAATTCGTTGATTTTTTTTTTCTCTTTTCTTCGTTGTTAGTGTTGTCAGCTGTTTTCATCTCTGTCTCGCCCTCTTCATTGTGTATGGATTTTGTAATTTTTTTTTTCTCTTTGAATCGTGCATAGTTGCGCGCGTTCAAAAGAAAAAAAAAACATTATCGTTTCAATGCTTAAACAAATCGTTTTGGTTTGATTTTGCGGTGTTTTTGCGGTGTGTTTTTTGTGCGTTATTTGTTTCTCTCACTCTCTCTCTCACTCTCTATTTTCATATCACAGAGTCTTTTGATCTCACTCTTTCTTACCGCCTTTTTTCTCACAACGCCAATCTTCCTTTTTCGTATTTCTTCTCTTTACATCGCCTCTTTGTCTTTTGGTTGTTTATTTCATTACTACGAATGATTTGCATTCATGTGCATTTGTTAATGTTTTATGATTAAAGCTTCTTGTCTTTGGTAAGCATTATTTTGAAACAAATCGTATGTGTCAAGATGCACGCTCATTTTAAATGGATACAGGGTATTCTCAAAGCGAAATAATTTTTTTTGTTTTTTTTTTTTTTTTTTTTTTTTTTTTGGTATGCCAACAACCTCAAAGCACTAAACACCTTTTTTTTCTCTGCCATTCGAGAGATTTTTTTCAATTCCTTGACCATTCATCATCATCATCACCATGTACAATGGCGAAGCAATTGGCGAGTGAGAAATGAGGAGAAATTATATATTCAAGTGAGTGAGTTGTTACAGTGATGTAATAAACAACTTGTCTAATATTTGGGTGTAAAAAATCTTTTGAAAATGTGTGTGTTTTTTTAAAATTTTTAACATTTTGAACGCTAAAACTGAAATTCTTATTTTCAGTGTATTGTTATTTTCGTGCCGAATTTTTTTATTTGCTTTCATATAAATAGTTCATTGTCCTCATCTGCAAGTTGATGTGTAGTGGAAAAAAACAAAAGTCCTTTGGTGTGATCAATAAACACTAATAGGGCATATTGACTGCTCTTTTTTTTTGGAATATTCAGCATGACACATGAATTATCTTGAATGTGAACCCAATGTAATTTAATTTGCCAAACATTTTTTTTTTTTTTTTTTTTCTTTTTTAAGTGGAATCAGAGATGATATAAAAGAGAACAAATCGCTGAAAAATTTTGAACGCACATCGTGTGCGCGGTGGTGATTCATGATTGTACACCGGACGTAGGCAAAACAGAATGTGCGAAATTAAGGTGCAACGCACGTTGCACGTTGTATGCAAAGCGATACGAAATAATAATATTATAAAGCGTGCTTCGAACATCGACCAATTTTCATGAGTGCACGCACGTACGGTGTGTATAAGTGTGTATGAGTGTGTATAAGTGTGTGTGTGTGTGTTTGTTTATTCGCCAGCTTAAGTCGATAAATGATATTCCAAAAAGCACGCATGCTGCACATTGAAGCGAATAACAAAACATATCACGTCAATTGTTCAGATATGATGAAATTTGAGAGAGAGAGAGAAAGAGAGAGAGAGAGAGAGAGAGAGAGAGAGAGTGAAGAGAGAGAAAGAGAGAAAACACACACATTTAGTATGCGAAAATCAAATAAATATGATGTAATCGGCATAAAAAATCGTTATGATTGAAAAAAATTATGTGGTCGCGCGCGCCTTTTATTTGCAAGCAAATGCAAGCACAGTTTTGTGCGTCCAAATTTCGGCCGAGTATTGAGTATTCAGTATTGTGTAAAGGTTTTCATGAAATAAGGCGCCATCGTCTATTGAACATTTGGAAAGTGAAACAGTTTATTCATATGAGTATAGCAATTCACCACACAAATATATTACATGTATAAATTAATTTCTCTGTATAAGCAGCAATAGCAACAGCAGCAGCCATATCAAGAGACAACAAGAGCTACAACTACTCAATGTCCCTTCAAACTACTTAAACGAAATTGTTTTGGTTTGTGAATGAGTCCTGAAATTGCAAGTAAAATATCAATTACATATTCAAAATGTAAGTGTAATTGAAACGAGAGAGGGAGAGAGAGAGAGAGAGACCTGAAAAGTTGCTGTTAATATTAATATTTTTCACTCATTCATTCTATCTCTAGACGATTTTGTTGTTGAACTTAAAGAAACATGGAATTTTAAAGCAATTCTCAAGCCATTTCGAGACCTAAACACAACATAAAATAACAACAATTCTCTATTGTGTTTGTAGTATTGTACAAACTCTGTATCAATGGTGAATATGCCAAAATGTGCTCGCACAAGTAAAAGCGATACGATTGCAACTCAATAAAAATGCATTTATTAGATTTTCACGTGCTCTCTATCACCATGTGTCTGTTTATGGTATTCGCAAATACTCAATCAGACACAAAGCATCAAAACAAACTGACTATTTTATTTGTGGATTTGCGTTCTCTTATTCGTTTCTTCTTTCATTTGTACATCGGTTTGGCTTGCTTGTTGGAAAAATTGGCATTGAAATATACAAAAATGTTGGAATTAAAATGCATTCGATTGTGCGATTGAAAATTGTGACCGGATCAATGTATCGGATAGTTAATTTATCATCGCAAGAAAAAAAAAATCAAAATTCAGTCTTTTTACGTAGATACACTGACATGTATGCAAACAGAGATCAAAGTAATGGTGGAAAAATGTACTTTTCAGCATTGTAATTGCATTTTAGCTCCCTAAATCGAATTGGATGTATATGAACACAATGGACGGTTTCTGTGACAGAAATTCTGTCAATGCGATTTCAATTGTGACATCTAAGCGCCATATTTCAAAATGAAGTGTACTAAGAAACGGACAAGTACATGTAAATGTGTAATTATTTTTAAATTTAGTGCCCAAAATTCTATGGCTCAAGTATGTTATAATGCACACAATGTCAGTTTGGTTGTTTCATTCAATTAGGAAAAAATCGAAACAATGGGAAAAAAATGTTTTCTTTCCTCGGTAATTGCTTATCCCTTTCGGCAATCATCTCTCTTGCTCTAATTCCTTCTTTATTTCTCATTTAGTTCCTGTAGAAAAAAATAACATGAGTTAATAAATTTAATTCGCTCACGATGTTGGAGTTATCAACGGTCCAATATGTGGCCAATGTAAGAAAAAAAAAATTTTTGAAAAGAGGTATCAATCCAATAGTAACCGCTAACCATCATCATAGCTTTAACTGAATCTATTTCTTCTGAATCTCCCTCTTCTTTTTTCTGATCTGATTTTTCACTGGCCATTTTTGGAATTCACAATCGATTGTGGTTAATTCGTAATATTTTTTATTTTAAAACACATTTCGGGTTTTTTTGAATATCTGTACTTTACAATTTCTCTTTCATATATTAATTCCTTTTTTAAATTTTTGATTCACTCAATACTGATTATATACAATTTCGCCATCAAACTGAAATCAGTTTAAAACATTGAAAATCATTTGCATATACACAGAAGCGATAACATGCAACACAAATTGCATGTACAATCAACATGAAAAATTAAAAAAAAAAAAAAGAAAAAAAAAAACACATAAAAAATCCGAATGAAAACATAGTATAAGTCCAGAGACGAGACACCATATTAATTTATTTTCTCGTTGTCGTCGTTATCGTTTTCGGTTGCTATATCGATTTACGCGGCCTGAAAACCAATACTTTGGAAAATGGAGAGTAAGGTTGCGCACGTACTAAACAAATAAAATCGGCTAATCAGTGAACTTATATTGCAACGGAGCTTGATATATTATGTTTGGCCCCTATGGGCTATACAACAATAATTTTTAATAACAATAATAATAAGATATTTTCCTATAAGATGACCTTCTTATTAAAATTGAATTGAAAGATATTTTAAATGATTTATGAAATATTTGCTATAAATATTTAATAAAATCTGCATAATATTTTATTAAAAAATTACAAAAATATGTTTAGGAATTAAGTGTCTTTTATTAAATATTATTAAATTTTAACACAATCATTTTAATAACGAAACTAATTTTTTTTTTATGAGATTAGACGAGATGAAGGTCTCAAAAAACTTATTTTAGATGCTATTATATTAATTTATTTAAAGAACATTTTGGTATGAGACATTTGTGCTAAAGGGTCCAAATTAAATTGAGACTGGAATAAGAGCAAAAACAACAACAAAAACAAATTGGAAGCAAACTTTTCAACTGGCATCGCCTTTGTCATTATTTTCATTCTATTTATTTTGTCGAGAGTTTAATAAGGCTAATTACAAATGAATTTTTTTTTTCCTCTTTTTTCTTTTTGATTCTGTTTGAATAGAATTAATGAACTTAAAGTTCATTAAAAAAAAAAAAAGTTGAAAAAAGTTAAAATTATTTGCTAAATATTGATTTATTTAGTAGAATTTGAACCATAGAGAATTTTCAATGGTCATGTTTACACACCCATCAAATATAAACATACAATTTTCATGCATGAATCGTTATGTATTCACTTTCATTTGTGGAGAACGACAAACAAAGTCAAATTTTGCTGACACAAAAAAGAGAGAAACTTTAATAAACATAACTTTCCCCCAAATTTCATTATTTATGTCAAACGGTCTAAAAATCACATCCGTTTATCCGATCGATATGAACTGACACGCAAAAAAAAATAAAAAATCACATAGCAAATGTTTAGGATTTCTGTTAAAATTCTCTCTCTCTCTCTCTCTCTCTCTCTCTCTCCCTACTACCTAAAGTCATGTCACGCACCAAAGAGGCAAAAAATGCCTGTATCATCGTTAACAGTGATTAAACAACATTCTATACATTCAAGCAATATGTTTGATTTAAACCATATCACAATCTAACGCATACACACCAAACAAATGCGTTTGCGATTCTAACTCAATGTTATACATCAGATCAAAAGTTTTGCGCATTTTGTTTTTAAAGATATTTCTTGAATTTTGTTCATTTCAATAAATCTAAACAAAACAAAACAAAACAAAAATACACAAAACAAAATAAGCAAAAGCAAGAGATAAGCAGTTATGAGTGATGGAGACAGAGAGAGAGAGGGGGGGGAGAGAGAGAAGGAGAGAGAGGGAGAATGAGAGGGAGAGAGAGGGAGAGAAAGAGAGAGAGAGCAGAAGTGAAAGAGTGAAAAAGAAAAGTGTTGTTAAATCTTGTTTATTCGTATTTTCAAGACTTGTTAAATATGCTCATTTATCGAAAATTGTGTTTGATAAATCACGTTTGATAGTTGTGTCGTTGTTGCGTTATATATAAACGGATGTTTGCAAAATATTAATTTAGTTAACTAATTTAATCTGCATTTAAAAAAAAAAATCTTTTAAAAAGCCTATCGATGACTTCAGTATAAATATAAGCTTATGATATGATATGAAATGACAATCCACTGGTAATCAGTAAAAAAAAAATAAAAATAAAAAGCATGGCTGAACATTGAATACAAAAATACTCGATTAAGGAAAGAGGTATGAGGTCATCGTAATTTGCGTATGTTTTGAAAAATGCGTTAAAAAACACGGCAAGATTCCACAAAGTTTTATAAAAAAAGAGCAATGGAAAGAAACGGAAGAAAAATGAAATGATCAAAATCATAAGACAGGCCAAAGACAAGGTTTTACCATCTGATGATGTGTTGTGGGCTAATGTACTTTTGCAAAAGTTTCGGTCAAAAATTTGATTTGCCGTAATAATCCCTCGCGTAACAAACGACAAGCTAGCTAGCTAGCTAGCGTGCGTGTGTGCGTGCGTGCGCGGGTGCGCTTATTCAACAGAACAGCCTATTCCCATTTGCGTCCTTCATCACTCCATTATTCCATTATGTGTTGAATGTTCCGTTATTTTACAAGTTATTCAGTCGACAGTCTTATGTGATTTGCTTTCCCCCTCACTTTGTCTCATTTCATGTCGATGTTTTGTTGTTTAAAGTACAAAAATACAAAAAATCGAAATGACAAATTTGAATGGCATGACATGGGCAAAGGAAGACCAAATCAGAATGCAAAAAGTATAAAAAAACGATAAAAGAACAAACAAAAAATGCTGTATAAACAGTATTTAGAAGGGAACTGTCGTTTCGCTAATCGCGCACATGCCTTATTCTTAAGCCATTTACTAATTGCACATTATATTTTAAATAGGAACGACGGTGTAGGAAGCCTTTATGAAACTTTCATTGGATTTTCAACATTTGTCGCATAAATGGTACAACGACATTGAATGCGTGTGAATATATATATAAGTGACCGGTTGATTAGCACAAAATTGTTCTTATCATTGCATTCAAGGAATGCAAATGACGAAATTAAACACAGTAACCGTTCACTATTTTATATGCATGTCATCGCATTCCACCCACTATTCAAATTAGTTTCTATCTTTTTCATGTTTCAATCGTTGTTCGATATTTCTCTCGTTTTAGCGTTCTCTTCACATCTTCTCATTTTTTTGTTTTTCAACTGAAATAAAAGTCGAGAATGAATTGGACCTTTAGTGATTTTCAATCAAGGAATTCAGAACTTTTTTGATTATTTTTTTTGTTTCTTTTCATGCCGTTGGCACTTACCATTGTATCGAAAATTTATAGTGTTGACGATTGTCGAAGTGTCGTTACAAAACCATTCCATAAGAGAGAAAGAAGAAGAAGAAAAAAAGAAAAAGAAAAGTTATGCAAATTCCACGATTGAATGATTCCGAAACAAGTTTTTTTTTGCTCATTGTTAACTTCTTCGTTGAGCACTTCACAACCAAAGAATGTATACCTGTCGAATAAAGTGACAGGCGCTGTGACGCCCTCACTAAAAAATAAGCGGAATCAGTTTAAAAAATCATTTAATGTTGTCACTGCCGCCACTAACGTTCTGAATACTGTTATGGCTGCCAATGACATTTGGATTTCTTCTTGGGATAACACTTGTCTTTCTTGCTTAAATTATGGTGTGCGCGCACCACAATCAACGTACTTCAATATGAATACATTATCAGTATAGAATGCATGCCACGGATGGCGAACTCGAACGGTGTCTGTCAGGTTATAGCCACTCGAATCATTATTATTATAAAATTCGCCATATCATCTGCTATTGCTTTTCCAGCTCACTGAACAAATGCGAAACACAATTTTTACAAACTTTTTTTTTTTTTCATTTCTAATCTTTCTCTCATTCTATCCGATACTGCTCATTATTATTGTCTTTTATATTATAAAAGGTTAAATAATAAAAAATTATACAATATTTCCGTAATTTTTGCTTCGGAATCATTGTGGTTTCATTTCTTCCTGGTATTTTCTCTTTTTTTTTGGGTTTTTTTTTCGCTTTTTCCCTGCAAAAGAACTTTTTTGTTTTGATACTTTTGCAAAAGATTTGATTATCTATGCACTTTTTAATTCCTTTCAGTGGACAGCGTTGCTGTTTCACATTCAACTAGGGGCAAATAATCACTTGAAATGATCTCAGCATTTGCATGATTGACTTAAAATTGATTTGAATTTTATTTAAGAACGTGCGTGCATTTGACATGTGTTTATATTAATCAAGGTATTCAAAAAAAAAAAAAAAATAAAAAAATATACATTGACGGTGTGTTTGAAGAAGGATGGTCAAATTTGTTGAAATCTTTATGGAAAAAGATTAGTTATTTCCCCTTAAACTTTCAACTATATAATATAGTTTGTTCGTTGCAAATTCGACCGCTAAAACAGCAGCTAAACATTCATTTCATCGTTAAGTGCAATGGTCTTTCTTCTTGTTTCTTGTTTCTTGTTTCTCATTTCTGTAAGATGTCTTTATTAAATGGTTCTGTTCAAATGTCTAGTCGGTTTGGCGAAGGAGCTATATTCTTCCGTCATTGGCTTGAATAATTGCTTAAATTAACTTTTATCAACAGTCAATTACATTTTATCTACAGTTTTCATTATTGCCGTTGCTGTTGCCATTTTAATTCTTTTTTTTTTTTTTTTTTGTCTTTCTTTCTTTATTGTTTGATCAATACGCAAATGAGTTTTTGCTTTTAAATTTATCGAAAAAGGAAAGATATTTAAACACTGACCATCCCATAATTTGTGTAATTTGCGTAGATAACGAGTGACAATGAATTGGCATTTATCGTTAATATCAATCTTTCTCACATATGTTTGTGTACGACAGCCAATTGGCCGATTCATTAGCTTACGATTGTTGATGGAGTTCTCGGCGAAAAAAAAAGAGACTCAGACACAGATACAAACACAAGAACATAAAAGGATTATCGTGTTTTGTTGCACGGTCATACAGTTTAATTCAGTGACATTTTGGCATGTGCACTTTTCAACGCCATTAAATTGAATTTTTTTTTTTTTTTTATAATTTGAAACTTTACTATTTACTTTTATTTCTATGCAAAATGTGATTAAATAAATTGAAATGTCGTACAATGATTATGATTTTAAAACTGTTTGAATCCGATTTTCATTCGGTCAAATAGAGTCATCCAATATAAAATTCAAATAAAGATATTTCACATTTTGCTTGATTATTCCACATTTCACATTTGAATTCATAAAAACTGAACGAAGGGAAAGAGAAAGAGAAAGACAGAGAGAGAGAGAGAGAGAGAGAGAAGGAGAGAGAGGGAGAAAGAGGGAGAAAGAGGGAGAAAGAGGGAGAGAAAGAGACAAAGAACAAAAAAACATAGTAAATTTCATGGAAAAAGAAATGTCAATTTGTTGTTGAACGTTTGTATTTCAAACGCTCTTTCTTCACCCAAAAAAATTATCGATGTAAACATATTTTGTTAGATATTTGATAGGGAATTTGATAAACTTCAGGTCCCAAATCGAATGTCAACAACGGACCGAACAATGTACCGACTATGGATTTTCATGCAAACATAGCTTAAGCGAGAGAGGGAGAGTGACGGAGAGAGATTGTTACTTGTTTGTTGTTTGGCAACTGTAACAGAAAGTGTTTAGGTCCATTGGTTGCAAAGTTTTGAGAGAGAAAGAGCGAAGGCGAGAGCAAAAGAGAGAGCGAGAAAGAGAGAGAGAGAGCAAGAGCGAGAGCGAAAACGATTTTGTAATTCGATTCGTAAATTTTTTTTTTTTTGTTTGTTGATGTTGATGTTTTTGTTGACTGTTTGTTATATTCTTTAGATTGTGCACAAAAATTGCATCATATATATATATATAAAATTCTAATGTGGTGTATTTTTGTTTGTGTGCCACAAGCTTTTTAAGACCGCATTCAATGTGGAGCTATTTTCAACTGCAATGTGAAAAAAATGAGTGGCTAATTCAAAATTCTAAATCCACATGCCTGCACATAATGGAATTGAAAGTAAAAATGAAGGGATAAAAACCAGCATGTGTAATGTTTGTTTTTGGCTGCAGCAAATCTATCAGATAATTGTTGTCAAACATTTGTCAAATGATACTCTAATTTCGATCAATTTGTTGTTTTTTTTTTTTTTTTTTGTTTTTTTTTTGCCTTCATTTTTGTGTTGGTTGATTTGTGTGCCGCTGGTGAGTTTTGCTGATTAGCGTGCAAATATTTTGTTGTATTTTTCTCTCTATTCCCTTTGTCGGTGAATGACAACAGCTCTTTGGAATGAATAATTTTCCTCGAATTTAGCTTACCGTTGCTTGTTGTATTGCTGAAAAATGTTTTAGAGACAAAAAAAAAAAAAAGAAAAAAAAAAAAACGTATCACAACAGCAACACATGTTATAGCTTATCGTTCATTTTTGCCTGTTTCACAAATCGCTTGCAAAGTGGCCTTCGGTCATCAAGTGATGTTTTGCGGGACAATGATGAATAGAGAAAAAATTCAACAATTTTAATCGCTTCGGGGAAAAACATGAACACGAATCTTTTCTGCTCATTTTTTTTTCACCATTTGTTTTCACTTTCGCGTGAACTTTTTTCTCCACTTTTTATTCACGAATCAAAAAAAAAAAAAAAAATCTCTCATTTGTTATGTTTTCATTTTGGGTGTGTACGAAAAAAAAAATGCATTCTCTCTACTGCTCGGGATTTGTCCATCTTTTTTTCTATCATTCCGTTTGCAATTTCACTTCCATTTCCATTTATTTCGGTATTAATGTGATATTAAAAATAAAGCTTTGAAGTCGAATTGGATATTTTCGTGTGCGTGTGTGTGTGCCCCATCTCAGTCTGTTAATTTCGGTTTGTTGTTTATTTTTCATATGCGATTGTCATTTAAACCGACGCATGGAAGCTGTTAAATTCAGTCAAATGGAATGAGCAATGAGAGTGATTGATTGTTCTGCACACTGTATTGGTTTCTTGTTGCAATTTGAGCAACAAATGCGAAAATTGCATAAAAAAAAACAAAAAAACAAATGGAGAATATAAAAATGAAAACAATTTGATAAATAGATATAATGGAATACGGATTGATGAAACAGGGAGAGAACAAATTCAAGCAAATGTGCAATTTTGTGTTGTGATCTCGAAAACTTGTGACAATCAGATTGGGGGACAAAAAAAAATGTGTGCATTTTTACGACTCGTCACGAATCGATTTTGTTTTTTGCTTTTACATTGTTGTTTGTCCATTTGATTGGATTTTTATTTTAATCGCTGTATCCATGCTCAATTAAGCCTAATCGCCAAATTGAATGCTAATCATTTCAAGTATTTTGTACAAACATAACACAAAAAAAAAGAAAAAAAAAAATTAAACAAAAAAGACCAACAAATTATCACTTATGAGTGCAAAAATGTAATGAGCGCTGAGTGATGGGGAAATGCGCCGAATGAAATTAGTTGAAATTTAATGGATTTTAATGCCATCTATCGGCTTCTTTATTAATTAAGTTAATTTCTTCAATACTTCATAATTCAAATGAACATTTCAGTCACACACATCAATTGAATGACCGAATTCGACTTACCAATCATCCAGATGGCGCCAAAACTTACATTTTTATGCTTTATAATGCTTTACACATATAAGGAAATCCATTTGGAATGCGCGCTTGCGCTTATTACATTCTATTGCAAACAATATGCAACAAGCTGAACTGCAATCAAAACAAATTAATCGACATTTATTAAATGCTACCTGGTTGTCAGACATCTCACGATCGATGTTGTGGTGTATGCATCGGACATACATAAAAATTGCGAAGGGAAAAAACAGCCACGGTAAACGAAAAAAAAAATGCAATTTCATCACACGTCAGTGCCAGATTTTGAAATTCAGGGACCCAAAGGTAGACTCCAAGAGCTCCCCTATTTTTCTTAATGATTTTTCTTTTTTTTTTAAATATTGAAAAATTCGCATCAATCAATTTCATTGGTGCGTTGGAACATGACTTCATTGGAGAATGACCACTAAAAAAGCTTATAGTTCTAGTTTTGTGATTCTATTTTTTTATTCGGAAATCTTTGGGGTTCCCTTCACCAGGTGTAATAAGACGGCCAACTCAATTGCCTTAGATTGAATACGGGCCCGGTGCGTATTATAGAGCACGTATATTTATAAATTACAATGAGGACCTGTATAAAAACAAACCAAAAAAATGAAATAAACAAACATATATCGATAGAAACATCGAATAAAATATAATAAATAAAAACATTAAATTGTAAAAGGTGGAAAATGGGCATGGAATGGAGAGTAAAAAAAAAAAAAAAAAAAAAAAAAAAAAAAAATAGACAGGCAAACCGAATTACTGAGCCCCACTCGACAAACATACAAAAAGTTACAACGAAACAGAAATAATAATAAATGGAATGAAAAAAAAAAACAAGCAATGGTAATAATTTATTATACTTGTAATAATGAATGAATGAATGAATGAATGGATAAATGTTATGCAGACCGTTTTTGTCTATGTCTCATGTCTTCGAAGCCAATTAATGAAATTATAAAAATTCATAGAATTATTCAATTAATTTAATATAATCGATCAATATCTATCTCCCTTGCACCCTCTCACTCATGTTCATTCGCATTTTTCAATCATTCACTCTAGCACTCTTTCGCTTTTTTGCTCTCCACCTTTAAATATAATTTGTTCTCGTTCCTCTTAGTAGCTAACGCATTCATTCACTTTCCATCCATTTAATAAATAGATCGATTTTTGTGTCGCTTATTGTAAAGCAAGCATATATGTCCATTAGTATCTATTGGTCACCGTATTATGTTTGGATAGGATGGCTGTGTACAATGGCCATTGATAGTGGTCATTCATATTAAATTGTGGTCACTTTGACTGACCCCTTAAAAGTATAGTCTGATTAAGTCTTTTTTTTTTTCTTTAATTCTTTCTCACGCATATTTTTTTTAATCATTTTTATTAAAACAATGTTTGCAGACTATAAATATCATTATTATTTGTGTGGAATAATTGATTATTTATTTTCACTTTGAAAGAGACAAGAAAACTAAAATTTAATGAGGGAAAAATGTGCGTTTGCCTCGAGACAAAATGATCATTTTATTATTGTATGATTGAATATCAATAAGTAAATTCGTTCGTAATATAATCTATTTTATAATTTAATTGTGGCGCTATTCAAGTGAGATAGATCGAAGAAAGTTAAATGAATGACTACTTAATACTGTTTGATTGGTAGTCATAATAATAGATCTGGTTAATAGTGTTTTCATTTTTATTTTTCAATTTTCTTGATATTTTCATTCACTATTCATGTTATCATATATTGTGTGGCCCTTGTCATCACTTGTTCATTCATCTCTTTTGCGTTTGAACTAGTTGCATTAGACCCTGATATTAGCATTCATAATGGGCATTCAAATGCAAATAATTAACTAGATCAGCTCTGCAATTTTTTCCACTCAGTCGCTTCTTTAATTACTAAACTCACAATTAATGCGCTATCCATGATATTCGATATGAATGACCTAACACATGCTATTTAACTGAAAATGAAATCATCGTTTCAGCCGACGGATATAATATTGTGTAAAATCGAATCTTATTTATATGCATACTCTTCTATACAACAAACACACACACACACACACACAAAACACCTCCATAATCCATATATCTCTTTCTTTCCTTCTCACTCGCTCGCTCACTCACTCACTAATACCAAAAACAAATGCAACATTTTCAAACTGATTTCTATCTGTTTGTTTATCATTGATGATAATCTTGTTGGGTTGACTCATTTTTTTTTCTTGAAAAGCTCTTGGGCTACAAAACGATTTATTAATGGAAAACATACAATAAACAAAACACCCAGGCCACATTTATTTGCATTTCGAACATTAAAACAAGCAATTCAAACATTTATAAAGTCGATTTTGGGTTGTAACCGATGAGAAAGCGAAATAGAGCGGCAAAATTAGAGTTATAACACAACGGGAGAGCGAAAGATAGAAAGAAAAAGGAAAAAAAAAGAAAGAAAGAACGAAAAAAAAAAGAAAGAATGAATGAGGTAGAAATACTGAGATGAAAATAAATTATAGAAAACTATTGTCCTTTGTTAAATCACTTTTTATGGTCATTCTTGTTATGGGCTTGTCTTGGTGTGTCAGCTCATGAAATCTCTTCCAAATGACTATCATTAAAGCATTGAGCTTGAATATATTTTCATTTCTGTCTCAGTTCAACCTCCAGCAAAACTTTGTTCGTCCTTCATGCCACCACACTGTTATTAATTGCTTTTGAAACCCAAAATCGCCTTAATTATCACTGAACTGTACTCACCCCAACACATCGAAGAGTATTTACAAAACAAACAAAAAAAAGTAACAGTGATATTTCAGGTGATGAATTGACGCACAAACCGTCCTAATTTGCTGTATAAATTGCATTTTTGTCATCGTAATTCAGGATGCATGACAATTCAGTGGCATTTGAGTTTTATTCAGCATTTTTCCGATTCCGATTTCGTTCGATCTACTGTGTGAAAAAAAATACCCAACCATTAAGCAAATAAATTAAGATGAATTTGAGATGAACAAATTAAGCGTAAGAAGAAATAGAAAACGAAAGATGAAAAAATGTGCACCGAACTAGATCTAATTAGCTCAAGTTCATGGAACGTGAAATGTTCAAAACCAAATTCATTCCCACTCCCTTCCACCCACCACCGTTCTATTCGATTGTTTTATTCCATGGAAATTGTTGTATGTTAAATCTACTTGAGCTTTGCCTTAATATTTACCTTGTCAATTAATTGGGAATTAATTCGTTTCTCCAACAGAGTCTGTTATTATATTAGCAAATCTCTGTTGGATTTTAATTTTCTGTTCTTAATAAATGCTATACAATTGCTTCGGCTCACAATAGAATTAAAGACCATTGCAAGCTCATTTACTTAAAACTATCCATCTATCTGTCTCGTTTTAGTGTATCTTTACCTTTACATTTACATTGAGTACGATGTCACCAGACGAAAAAGAAAAAAAAAAAAAAAACCTCATAAAATTCTGTAATTCACTACAATTATTAAGCCACACAACCGGTCAGTAACAACCGGCAATCTAAAGAAAAATAATATATTAATCGAAATAATGGCAAATACGCTAATAAAATGGCATAATTCATTACTATATTAACAATACAATTTGCATTTTTATGGCGAAGTTCACTGCCAATTTCGTTGAATCCGTGTTTTGTTTGCGTGTCCATTTCGTCATTGTATTTTTTTTTCTTTCTTTTTCTTTTTCTTGCCTTTGCCTTTTTTTTCGGAATATGGTCATGCTTGGCTTAACACTTTGCTTAATGCGTTTGGGCTTCCTCCTTTTACTCACTTATTTACTCTTACCCTTTCTCTATCTTGTGCTCCTCACATTGCCACTGCCCTTTATTTTTTTTTTTTTTTTTTCATTTTGAAATTACATGTACAAATATTTTCCTATGATGTTTCGTGTGCGATTTCGCTTAACGGAACAATAACAGGCAAGTGAAAAACACAATTATGAGTAATAATTTGAGTTCTTGAAAAAAAAAAGACCAACAATATCTCAATTGAGCTGTTATCTAAATTAAAAAGAAAAAATAAACAATCTTAATAAACAATTCTTAATTTCAATGTTCCAATCTGTTGCCAACACTTAAGTCCCTATTTCCAACGCGCCGATTATGATCGGTACCGATTTTTTTCCAAACAAAATAATCGGTCGCCGAATGAAATCGTATAGAAATGTTCGGTATCGATTAGGAAATAAGACTTTTAGGACATTTGTGATGCATTTGATCCATATTCATTGAGTTTTTACTTGACTCATTTTCGCTGAAAAATTGTGAATATTTCCATTGACATACAAAATGTATTGGAAACGACTCAAAAGATTGAACAAATTCCAGCGCTGAAAAAAAAAAGTTGGAAAATTGAGCATCTAATGTACCTTTCCGCCTGTCATTCATGTTTTAGTAATTAATTCACTCATTTCTGTCTTTCTTCTTGATTTGATTACCGCACGAAATGTTTAATGGAAAATCTAATTAATTTTGATGATGATGATGATGAAATTGTTGCCACCGACTTTATCAATTTCGAAATAAAAATCAAATCGTGTGCTCAATTCAGTCAAATTGAGCAAAATGTGGAAAAAATTTTATGAAAAAATGTGGGTAAAAAAAAATTAATGAGAAACCTATTTAATCTCAGATAACTTTTAACAACAAGTCCATGTTCAAACTCAATTTAAATCGATTTTGTTTTGTTTTTGCATTCAGTTTTGTGGCGAAAAACCTTTGAAAAAAAAAAAAACAAAATTGAGAATTGATTGCCGCAATCGAAATATAGTTTTCAACAAATTGATTAAATTTGTAAATACTTTTATTATGAATATTAAATGAAACGTATCGTCTTTTTTTTTATCGATTGAAACACTTCAGATAAATACATGCAAACACCCACGGTACTCAAATCATAACAACGAATTGCTTTTTATAAATTGAATACAAATTATACAGTTAAATACAAAAAAAAAAAAAAAAAAAAAAAAAAAAAACGAAATTGTGTTGACAAATCAGCCATCGTTTAGCGAAATCATTTTAATCGATTATGTGTATGCCATTAATAACTACAACGCTGATTGGTTTTATCGTTGATCAGTTGATGATTTGTAATTGTAAACAGTTTTTTTTTTTCTTTCAATTTTGTCGTAATGCTTGCAGTTCAGTGCTGTTAACCAGAGAGTGTCGCGTCAATTTGAACACATTTTCTGATGTTGTCAAATCTGTTCACTATGCATGCCAATAAAATTGATATCAAAAGAAATATGACATATCAGTGTCGCCTTAAGTGTGTGGCTGCTATTAATTTTGTTGCTATGTGTTTGGAATGAAGCGAAATTAAAAACATAAAACTGAAGAAATAATAAATGACAAGATTAGGCAAAATTATGTATTTTTCAATAAATTTTACATTGAACCCTAATCAATCTGAGTACAGCTGAATAAAAATTGGCTATTTGTTTGTTTTTTTTTTTTTTTTTTGATTTGTTTGAGTTTTTAGCATTCAAAAAGCATGCGTTTTGTTTTTATTGTTAAAATTGTAATGGTCAATCAAACAATAAAAACTGATTTTTTAACACTTATGTGACATTCGGTCACAATTATAGCACACATTTTATTGCATTGAAGGCTCTTTATTGACATATTTGAATCAAGGTATGTTCAAATTGGAATGAGGTAAAACCGGGGAAATACCACACATAAAAGAATCAATTCATTTAACAATAAGCGTATAAAAACCATTTCATGTCTTGTTTTTGTACAATTTTATTAATGGGTCTCAACCTAAAGAGATTTTCAATTTCATTTCGAATCGAATTGTTTGTTGTGTTCGAGGCGCGCGCATGCGAAAATACAAATCGCGTGTACATACGAACAAAAAAAAAAAAAAAAAAAAAAAAAAAAATGATTTGAATCTATCACATGGTACACTTACGCATACTTGACCATATTTATTTGACTCAGCAGTACAGAGTACATACATTAAGCTAAGCTTAACTGAGAAACATGAAGTAGAATAAGAAAACAGAAAAGATACCGAAAAAAAACCGTTTGGCATTTACTAAACAAACAGATACAACATTCCAAGCGCATTTTATGTAAAGTTAATTAATTTTGTGTTTTTTTTTCCCTATATTAGTTTGTGGTTTCAATGTGGTTTTTTTTTTTTTTTTATTTTACTCATTCGGGTTTGAATCCAGACAGACCAGGCATATTGTTCGACATTATTCTTTAAGCTTGGCTGCTTTCACTGACCGTCACGCATATGGTGTCCTAAAATGTTTTGTTGCTTTTGTTTTATGTGCGTTTTGGCTGCTCCCAAAACTCCTTTCACTGCCAATGGAAGAATTATACATTGGATAAATGAACGAAATGGTTCCGTTGGCTAAGTTCATGATGTTGTTTGAAAGCCAACAATGTGTAATAAAATGTTGTATATTACAAAACTGCTTAAACAAAATACCGTTGTGTCTTCTGTATGTGTGTGCGAGAATAAGTGTGTTCTTTGTATTGTTTTTTTTTTTTGCGCTCACATTGTAATCAATCGCAAATTTTTACCCTCATCAATGTTTCTATTTTAATTGAAAACATCATTATTATCACAAGATGAAAGAAAGGGCGCGACGGTGGTCATCAAATGCATACAATGCACGTATAACATACAAATAATTTACGTTTATTAATTTTCTATCTCGAATCATTTGATGGTCTTGTAACTGTATCGCCATTCATTATTCTACTATGTTCTATGAGCGGCTACTATCATTTTTTTTTTATTGGTGCTTCTTTATCGTCATCGTTGTCGCTTTTTTGGCGAGTGTATGGCTTTATTTTCTGTTTTTTATATACAAAATTTATTAGCCATATAAATTTTATTTGAAAATGGGTAATTAAAAGCATTTGCTTACAAAAACGTTCAACAGATATTCAAGAGCTCAACGAAAACAAAAATAAGCGAGAAGCATATAGACAGGAAGAGTGATAGACTAAAGAAAAAAAGCAAGGAGATAGAAAAACAAGTCAAAGAGATAGAGAGAGAGAGAGTGACAGGGGGAGAGAGAACGAGGAAGAGTGAAAAAGAGAGGAGAAGAGCAAAAGAGAGCAAAAGAGAGCGAAAGAGAGCGAAAGAGAGAGAGGGAGAGAGAGGGAGAGAGAGAGAGAGAGAGAGAGAGGGAGAGGGAGAGGGAGAGGGAGAGGGAGAGGGAGAGAGAGGGAGAGGGAGAGAGAGGGAGAGAGAGGGAGAGAGAGGGAGAGGGAGAGAGAGAGAAGAAGAGAGATAGAAAGTAAGGGATTTCGGCTATTCAATTTCTTTTTTTTCACTAGTTATTTTTCTGTGAATGAATGATTTATATATATAAATATATGTAGTGTATAAACTGTACTGTTACTTCTTAATAGTACTTGGAATTGGGGTCGATGTCTTGCATGGTTTATCTAATTAATGTATTTTGGTTTGACCGTAAATTGCTTTTCAAAATGATTTAAAATGCACAAGACACATACTTGTTCTAGTCGCTTATTCCCATCGAAATACATAAAAAGAAACCGTTTGTCCCGGTTTGCTAAATTAGAAAATGTTTCTCTGTTTCAAGTTGTTGGCTCTTTGGTTCTCTTCCACTTTGATTTAGTTCGCTTTAATTGTTGATTCATTCTCATTTCCATTGATTGATATTTGCTAATTTTCTTTTTCCTTGGCTTTTTCATCATTTCATGATTTCTTTTTTTTTTATGGTGCAAGCAATTTGAAACATGTTTCATTATCGATGTATCCGGCAGCCAAGGGAGTTTTACTAATTATTGCCATTAATTTCAAAGTGTTTTACTTTTTTTTTTTTTGTCTCATATGTGTATGTAGATACACTTTCAAACACTCTTTCAAGTGTTGAGAATTTAACTAGAAACTTTGGTTCGATTCAACCAAAGTTTAATTTTATCATTTAAAATTCAAATACACACAAATACTCGCCATACAAACTGCACAAATTTGGACTATGTCATTTAGATTGTGGTATCATGGCTAATAATTTTCCGAAGATATATTAAAACGAAGGAAAAACTGTACACATATAATACACTTATTATACAAAAAAGGAATGTTTTCCGGCGAATATAGATAATTTCGTGCTTTAGATTTCAATCAAAAGTCCAAGTTATTTTCACCGAATGGAATTTTATGCTATGAATCACGTAATATTTTCGGGTTAGTAGCAACAACAGATGCCATGAATGTCATTCTCTCTCTCTTTCTCTCTTTTTCTTGTCTCCCTCTTTGCTATTCTCTCTCTCTCTCTCTCTTTCTCTCTTTTTCTTGTCTCCCTCTTTGCTATTCTCTCTCTCTCTCTCCTTCTCTCTCTCTCTCTCTCTCTCTCTCTCTCTCTCTCTCTCTCTTTCTCTCTTTCATGGATTTTACACATACCACCGAATTGAATGCAAAATATATTCTAAAAGATGACCGTTTCCATAATTCGCCGAACAAAATTTATAATATCCATGGCATTCATTTTAAATGTTTGTTGGCAAGTTTGAACAAAAAGAAAAGATAAATTGGGTGTTTGGTTTATGCTGCATTAGCAAATTCGATTGAAATTTTTGGCATTCAAGTCGAAATATTATTTAAAGTCATTCAACCAATCACAATTTAAGTGCACAATATATTAAAAATGTACAAAATTCAAAAATGGTTGAAAGAAAAAAAACTAACTAGAAATGTATGTAAAATAAAATAAGAAAAGATTAACAAGTGCAATTCGACATGTTTGAATTTCAATAAAGTTTTAAATTCAGTGAGGCAATAATAATATTATGGCCGATTTCTCTCAATGTCTCCCACAACATATGTATATTCGAGCCTGAATAAGTTCCATTCCAAATAAGTTTCTCATTGCGCATTTAGGTACCAACAGTAATTTCGGTGCAAGTGTCGTGTGAAAAATTGTATGTGCCAAAAAGTTGTGTTGTCTTCGATGCATTAAGCGAGAGAGAGAGAGAGAGATTCATGATTTTTCGAACGACAAACACCCGAAACAAAAGGTGATTGTTAACATAGAATCAAAACGAATGTGTATGAATGAGCGAAAAGAAGGCCAAACAAAATAGCTTTACATTTTGTTAATGGGTTTGAGGCGAGTGCAAAAGAGAGATCGAGAAAAAGCAAAAGAAAAAGAAAGGAATAATTGTTGTAAAGAGAGCAATGGAGGAAGAGAGAGAGAGAGAGAGAGAGAGAGAGAGAGAGAGAGAGAGAGAGAGAGAGAAATCAAAAGAGAGAATGAAAGAAAGAAAAAGCGTCTCTCGGCAAAAAACCAAAAACTCAAAAACAAAACAAAGAATTGGCATTCGCATTTGCCAGAAGAACATAATACGCGACCGGTAAAATAGACGGACACCCAAAGTGTATAGATATGATCTTTATGTTGAATGCTGTTTGAACTAAACAAAAAAAAAAAAAAAAAAAAAACAACTTCACAACTATTATTCATTTTATGCATAAATTGAAAGACTGAACATGTTCAAACACAATCCGAATGTTATTGCTATGCAATTTAAACAAAAAGGTAAGCTTGTGTACTTCAACAACAAGAAGCTCAGCACAAAAATGTCATAGATGAGTCACATTGTGCTTATAATCTCATGATCAAGAACAAGATTTGTGTATGTGTTCGTTCTTTTCATTTTTGCAGTTTTGTTGCAAATATATCGACTGTTAGCCAACGCATTTACAAAAAAAAAAATGTGTTTTTCTGATGGCCTGTGGTCGGTTGAATTACTCTCGAAAATTGTAATGTGTTGTGCTTCAGCGCAAGCATAAAATCATCACATAAATGTTTCTTAAAGCGGAATTGTATGCCAATGGCACTAACATTCCCAAGCGTATATATCTTCTTTTTTTTTTCTTTAATCGTTGAAAATCTTGTCTGGTCGAAGATGCAAACGACAGTTGCGGTTGTATTGTCTTCTTGGTCGTTACAGCAATTAATCAACAGAGGAAAAAACAAAGAAGAAAAGAAACTGTATTTGCCTCAGCCAATGCATATGTAAAACAGGAAAATGAAAAAATGGTGATTGAAGAAAAGAGAAGAAACAGAAAAATCGATGGTAATAATATATCGTGAAAGAAAATACTGAAAACAACATTTGATGCTGTTTAGCCCGCGTGAGTTTTTGTTTGTATCCGTGTGTCTACGTGTGTACGTGTGTGTGTGTTTATGTTTGTATTTGTGTGTGCAAAGAAACAACACCAATGGTCAAGTACACGCTCTTTGGCAATGGCAATTTTGATCTCTTAGATAAATGTGCTGCTATTGGCATTGCTACTGATGTTGTCCGATTATTTGAAATTGTACAATTCGTTTTAATCTTTTGCCTCGATGTCATAATCTTTTCTCAAAACAAATGAATAACAATTAATCAGTCTTTAACATTTGTACGCTTTTTATGCTAGAAAAATGCAAACCATCCACATCGTCTTGACCAAATACGATATATTTTGTTAATTTAACATTCAAAGGTATTATTATATTCATGCGAATATATGAAATATTTACGAGCCTTTTTATTTTATTTTATCAAATTCATTCATCAAAAGTGCATTAGTTACAATCAAAACATAATGCATACCTGTCAAAAGTAAATTGAAAAGCACACCGACGCCTCCACTTATAAAATAAGCGAAATCATTTAAAAATACTTGAAAAATACGTTTTTAATATTAAAAGGGTGAAGAGACAAGATATGGAGAGGTGAAGGTAAAATGATAAATTTAAACAAACAACAAAACACAACAAAACATCATCGGAATCATCAACCGCATAATGTAATAATCATTTTTAGCTTAACAATAATGGGAAATTTGCAAAAAAAATTCAACGCTACGGACAATGCAATTGTGAAACAAATACAACAATTTTTGATTTGGCACAATTTGTTTGGAAGCAAACCAAAAACATCTGAATTTAAACTCCTTTTTTTCAAATACAATTAAATTGTACATGCTCACGACTTTCGACTTCATTATCTTCTCTTCTTGTCGTTGTTTTTTGGTTTTGTGAACATTCAATGTGCTCGTGCTCATTTACACGAAAAATGAAATGCAACAATGCGATCGGAATACGATGATAGTTTTTGCGTTGCTTACTTTTAAATATAATTAAATACATTAACCGATTTGTAATTACAAAAAGAAGAAAGAAGAAAAAAAAACACATTTAAAATGAAACTCAGTCGTTTTTCAGCATCACTGGGTAGCTCGTTTTACTTGTGATGGGAAAAATATGATTATTACAAGAAGGTGTTTCTTTTTTTTTTTTTTTTTTTTTGCACAACAAAATAAATATTTGCCAATCCATAAGAAAACTTATTAGTCGAATGGAGCTTAGTTACAAACCTTAGACATGTTTCTTTTACGTCTTTGATACAATTCAAATGCTTAAATGATTAATAATCCAAATATTTATTTATTTTTTTTTTGTTTTTTGATTTTGCATTAGAAATACATTTCTACAGTGAATGCCAATTTTCTTACGCATCCAAAGTAGGCTGGCACGTTTTGTGTGGGTAAATCACAAATTGCTATTGTTATTAAAATTGTGGTAAACGTGTTAAACCTATGAATGGGAATAAATGAATGAATTGAAGCGACTTTGAAATGAATCTCATTTATTAAAAAACCGAATGGATGTCAACCATTTACGCATTCTTTTAAAAACTTAACGCGGCCATAAATGATGTGAACATCTTTTACCCTGATGTGTCTGCTATTGTTATTATTTGATCATAATTTTGTTTGCCCGTATATTGAACGTATGTTTGTGTGTGTGTATGTATTTTTATTTTCTTATATTCTAAAATCCAATTTATATTAACACCCATCATCATCAACGTAAATAATATTCCGAAAATTTTGCTTCAGATTGTCCACAGGTTTGTGCAGCAAAACATAACTGTAATTTTAAACAAAAACAATACACGAAAAATCGAGAGCAAATTATCGCACTGAAATGTTAATTATGTTGTTTTATCTTTCACCATGTGCTCAATATTAATTGACATGAATTTTGATGTATTTTTCGAAAAAAAAAAAAAAAAACATTTCAAATTTATAATGAGAGTATCGGATCTATATGTGAAACCTGTGCGATATTTTGAGCATTGTCTTTTTCTTTCTGGTTTACCGTCATGATTTTTTCACAATCGAAAATCATTCGGTAGTTGGTTTTAAGATGAAAAATGTCAATCAACGTACTTCCACATATTTCATATTTTCACGTTGGTGTTAATAATGCAAACACTATGAATTATTAGGTACGCAACATTATTTTTTTTTCTTTTTTGAACTAATTATGATATTCGTATGATGAAGAAATTTCGATTAGGCGAGTGATTTTGCTCATTGTTTTAAATTGATGTGCATACTTGAAAAAAACATTAATGGCCAAACGAATCCAATTTTTTCTATACTCTTCACTTTCGATGATGCAACCAAACTAAAAAGACAGACAGAGAGAGAGAGACAGAGAGAGAGAGAGAGAGAGAGAGAGAGAGAAAGAGAGAGAAAAGGAAAGAAAGAAATAAAATAAATAAATGGAGCCGTGAAATTGTAAATACTTCTCAAAAGCGAACAAGAAGAAATGTGTGAAACATAAACGGTGCACAGATATTCAATACAAGAGGAATGTTTTTTTCTTCATTGTTGTTTTTGTTTTTCTCTTCTCATTTCGTTTCGTGTGAACATAACGAAAACAGCTGAGGAGAAAAAAAGTAATGAAAACAAACAACAACAACAACAACAAGGAAAACACTAACTGATCAGTCAAGCTTGGCCATTTCTTCTCTGTGTCTGGTTTACCGTCTGCTAAAATACAGATTACATTCAGAGTAGGGTCATGTATTAATCATGTTGTTTTGTTTATTTATGATCAATTATACATGACTTGCTGTCTTTTTCACTTCCTCTCATTTATTCAATTCGGATAGCCAGTGCTGCTGTTACTGCTTTAGTTGTAAGTGCTGTTGGTCTGATTGTTGGCGTGTTTTGAAGCAATCAAGAGTGAAAGTAGAAACAGTGCGCATTCCGTTCGAGAAATGGCGTGGGCTACATACGACCAAACTTATTCAATGAATAATCTTGAATGGGCATCACATAAAATTCTTCATTCGCATCGGATTTTTTTTTTTTCAATAAACTTTGCTTTGATATCGTCAATATCATTCGCACGAGACAATTTATGCTGAATATAAAAAGCTTTAACCAAAAAGAAAAAAACAAAGATCACTTGAATGATGCTCATTTGAGCTTAGTATATTGATCTATCACATTTCACAGTAAAATTTTTTGGGGATTAATCATTGATTTTGCATTTCTCTCTGCGAGTTTTTTTTTTCAACAATTTTTTATTCGTGCAAAAATTTAAATACATAAGTAATAAAAGATGGAAAAAAAATGATAAAGAAACACAATAATAAAAAAGAAACTTGAAATTTAAAAGAAAAAAAAAAAAATCAAATATTTCGGTAAAATGAAATTGACCTTAATTTGATGTATATATTCATTCAAAATAAACGGTATTGCAGAAGAAAAAAGAAAAACTCTTTGAATTTCGAATTCGGCAATATATGAGATTTGGTCTATTTTAAGCAATTCATGTACATGAATTTTCCCTACTGGATAACTAACTTTTGCTCATTATAAATAGATTGCATTGTGGGCAACCGCAAAACTTTTAGCGGTTTCGTTGCTATTGCCACAAAATTCATTACTATACACGTGATGGTGATGGTGGGGATGATGATGAGGACGACGATACATTGTAAAATAATGAGCATTGTCAGATTGTAAATGCTTATCTATCCTATAAAATTACTAGATGGATAATTGAAAATAAAGTTGTTTCATATTGAAATGCAATTCAATGGAAATCAA
Source organism: Resseliella maxima (assembly GCA_029041755.1). Classification (NCBI taxonomy): domain Eukaryota; kingdom Metazoa; phylum Arthropoda; class Insecta; order Diptera; family Cecidomyiidae; genus Resseliella; species Resseliella maxima. The sequence continues at coordinate 53,876 of JAQOWM010000357.1, read as the reverse complement.
TCACAATTGATTTTGGATAATTCTTATTAATACGGTCTATACTATAAATGGAATAGATTTGAATTGTATTCTGCTGATCAATACGTCTATCAAACTGAGGTATACTGAAGATAGCATAGAATATAGAGTAAAAGATTTTAGCGAAGTGAAATGAGTGCATATACACAAACTCATAATACAAAAAAAAAAAAAAAAAAAAAAAAAAGAAAACAAAAATACAGGTATTTCGATGATTTTTGTATTATTTCAACACAATGCGAATGCCTGTTCCATTATATATTGTTGAGCATTACAGCATTGCTTTTACCTTTTGCCCTCAATTCCATCATAATTGTAATAATTTTCTATGTTTCAACAATGGTGTATAGACGCGTTAGCGCAATTTTGGCTTCTCTTTTTTTTTTGTTTGCTCAAGCGTCAGCCAATTTTATCGAAAATCATTTTGAGTTCGAAAAATTGGCAAAAATAGAATTTCAACTCAACCAACATATCAATGAATAGACTGAATTCCATTTCAATTTTCAATACTACTCTCTCTCTCTCTCTCTCTCTCTCTCTCTCTCTCTCTCTCTCTGTCTCTTCTCTCTCTGTGTGTCACTTCTCTCTCTCTCTCTCTCTCTTTCTCTCTCTCTCTCTCTCTCTCTCTCTCTCTCTCTCTCTCTCTCTCTCTCTGTTTTCTCTCTCTCTCTCTGTGTGTCTACTCTCTCTCTCTCTCTCTCTCTCTCTCTCTCTCTCTCTCTCTCTCTCTTTCTCTCTCTCTCTCTTTCTCTCTTCACCTCTTCTATTTTGTCGCAAATGTTTCTTTTTCACATCGGTATTTGGTACAACGATAGCTAAAAATTGTTTAGCCATTTGTTTTGTATCGGTTAATGTTATGGTTTCATCAACAATAACGCGCGCAACTTCAACAACACAATACGAGAAAAAAAAAGTGTAAAATGGGAAAAAAAAATCTATTGGATCGAAGCTGCATGAAGTCAAACAAATGAATTCCAATTTCATTGAACAAAAATTCATACTTCATTGTAATGTTAGAAATGTGGCTGATAATTTTTGAAATTGATACTATTTTCCCATATATATATTTCTTCTTCAGTGCAAACGGTTATTTTGATGGTTTATTATTTAGGTTGAATGGCTATTATTCCATGTGTTTATGTCGACTATGTGGGTATGTTCATCGAGTGAATTGGTTATTCGTGGAATCGATTAATGTTTCATAAATTAGTCCGAAATTCGAATGACGGCAAATGAGTGTATTAAACACCGTGCAACACATTTTTCGATAAATCGATCAATTGTCAGAAATCATTATATGAATAAATGGTGTTTTGAATAAAAATGCCAATTTTCAATTAGACCATTTTCCCTTTAAAAATGATAAATATAAAACTTCAATCGTATATTTTGACCTTAATTGATTCATTTTCGATATTCATACTGTACAACATAGATTAAATGAAAAAAAAAAAAAAAATAAATTTTTTCAAGCCACTTTTCAACCATTAAACTAGAACTTAATTCCATTTCTACTTTCATATTGATGAGTTCAATACTATTCACTTTATGCTCTTTCATTTCATTTTTTCCCCTCTTCCTGTCACTCTCTGTATATTCGTTTTTTTTTCCATTCATGCTCATTCTCGCACTTTGGCTACTTCATTTTACCTCGCACACTGCATCTCACTTTCTCTTACTCTATCTGTCTATTGACTCAAATATTATGTCGACACCGTGAATCAATTTCCATTTACTCACCGATATTCAACTGCGATTGATTGATTCTTGCTTTATTATCGACAGACGTCAATTTTATGCTGCTTTTCATAGCGAAACAAATCATTTTTATGGTTATGAACAAAAAAAAAAAAAAAAAAAAAACGGAACGAAACGAAACGAAACATTTGGATACTTTTGAAAAGAGTCTAACAATTGATTATTTCGATGTTTATTTTAAACCGAGAGCCATTGATACAAACCAAATATTAATTCTTTGCCATTTTTATAAATGCGTTCAATATATAAATTGTATGATCCTTTCTGTATGGGGCAGTTTTGTGTATTGGTGGTAATTCTGTCAAAACAAAAAAAAAAAAAACAAACAAAAAAAATAAATTATCGCTTTTTCGCAAAATTGAGTCTATATGAAAAATTGCTCTACAAACTGACTAAATAAATACAAGTGATTTTGAAATCTATACGGTCCCCAATAAAAACATTACCAGAATAACAAAACCAACAAAAATAACACAATATGACCGCAAGCAATAGTGAAATAATCACTTTGATTGGCTCATATATCGATCATATTGTCTTGATTACATATATCTGAACAATTCTCATTTGTTTCTCTCTCTCTCTCTCTCTCTCTCTCTCTCTCACTCTCTCTCTTTCTTTCTTTTTCTCTTTCTTTCTCTCTCTCTCTTTCTGCCTCTTTCTCTCTCTCTCTCTCTCTTTGCTTCGCATGTCTCCTCGAATCACAAACCAACAAATCATAACAATGAAATGCAATTTATGGCATTTCAATCGGCTTTAATTGGATTTTGACAGGAGCTTTGAAGTCGACGCATTGACTGAGAAATATATTATATAATTATGATATGAAACTAGAAGTACAATCGCATAACCGCCGACCACCATTTTCTATGTCTATTATTTTCTTGCTGAGTGTGAGATACATACCGACATTTTTGTCAATTTTTTCTTACTACGCTTTACTCCCCTTCTGTTGTTGTTGTTGTTGTTGTTGTTGTTACAATCAGTAAACAATTGACATATATATATGTGCAATGGGCATATAAAACATCACCACTTATTTTGTAATCCAATGATTAAGTATATATCATAAAATTGAAACAAATTTTAACCGAATTTCACATAATCAAAGGCATGCGTAAATTTTCATATCTTTCGCAGTTTGAGAGGCAATTAAAATATGACGGTTTTTCTTGACTTTTAAATTCACATGTTCGCTAACCTAATAAATTGGTTTGTTGATTGCAGTTATTTGTGTTTTTTATTAGCCAAGCAGATCGTAGACTTGCCTAGTAGCAGTGCTTGGAATCGAAATACCAGCAATGCTTTAGCGAATTATTGCTAAAATCAAATGTCCTAATTATTAATTAAGTCGTACATTTGATTATAAAAAAAATATAGTTCAATCTTAAGCAATAAAATATAAAATTGAATTTAAATAAGTTCAGTCTCACTGGTTTGGCTTGATTTAAAATGACCTCGGATTTTCTATCGAAAATTTGTTAATATTTCGTATGTTATAAACATACAAATATTTATATTCAAAGAAATTGTAAATCATCTATTTAGAATCTATCAACTTATTTTTTTTCTAAATGGCTGTCAAGTGCTGGCGTTATTTTTCCATAGACATCTTATGAAGCCTACGTTTGTAATGGATTTTATCATGAAAATTCAATTTTTTTTTTCATTCATTTTCACGGTGTTTCGAATATTTCGAAACGGTTTTGATTTCGGAGAATCGTTTTTTTTCCATTGTTTTCAAAAATATATGTGGGAACATTGAAGACTTTTAAAATATATGGGAAAATTGAAAATTGTATTCATTAGGCGAAGAAAATTATCAATTCCCAGAAGAAATTTTACTAAATTTTTTCGTATCGAATTTTTACTAAATGATTATATTGAAAATAAACATTTGATTGACTATTTGAAACTGTTTCATATCCATTTGTGCAAATTGAGTAAATATAATAATTCAGGGCCTGACGAGAACTCAACGGCGCTGCAGCACAGATTTTAATTTGTCACCTTTTTACTGAATATTAAGCGCTCTTGGCTTGGCCCTTACATTCATTTGAATTTTGATGAGTTTTTGTACAGAGGTACAATAGGTGCTCAAGCGTTTTCAATGGGTACCATACACCATTCGCACGTATGGGCAAGCTCAAATATTAATTCTAATTACAGCTTGCGATTATTTAAGTTTATGATATTGTCAATTTTTTATCATAATAAACAGGTCAATTAGCGTCAACTTACAAATAATAACAAACAAAAATAAAATGGAATAATGGCTAAAGTAATAGTATGATCATGTGGCAAATGAATCGAAGAAATAACAAAAGCATCGATTACAATTAAAGCAGACAACGACAACAAAGAAATACAATGTAGCCAATTGTAAATGCAAAAAAAAAAAAAAAGAAAAAGAAAAATGAATAATGCCAATGCCAATGAAATGCAGAGAAAACTGCCAAGAATCAGAAGAATAAAAAAAAAAGCGACAAAAGCAACGGAGAAGAAAAGAAGTGAGCAGAAAATGAACGAAGAACGAATAGGCGAAAAGAAAGAATGAATGAAAAGAGGAAAATAAAATAAAAAGCAAAAACGCACTTCATAACACTTTCACCATGCTGGCATAACCAGTTTAATATAATAGGCTCTCAACCAGCCGAATGAACAATGAGTGCTCACTATGATATTTGACTCTGTCATGTACCATCGTACACATCTCTGATGAAAAGAAGCATAGGCAAAAGCAATAAAAAAAAAAACAAAAAAAAAAAACAAAATATAAATATATACAACAGAGTATTGTCATTGAGAGTTTGCAAGAATGTAGCATGTAGGTTACGGCTATCAGATTATGTTACATACGCGCAATGCAAATTGAAAGCAAAACACTTTGTCGTATCTGTGCGCCTTCTTTGAATGCTTAATTGTGGAGAAATTATTTGTTTTTGCGTGCGTTTTGCATGTTTTTTCTTTTTTTTTTTTCATCTCTCTCTTCTTATGTTCTCTCTATCTGTTTGTGTACACGTGGCCGTATACTTTCGCTCTTCTTATAAGTATTATCCTATTTCATGTATTTGCAAGATCCGCTTGTTGTTTGTCGATTGTGTGTTGTACTTTTGTGTTCAGGCAGTCTTTTTGGTTTTTGGTGTTTATATTTGACATTGTTGTAGGTGATTTAAGAGCTTCATTTATTATCGGCTCAGCAAACACTAAATTAGACATAAAAATTGAGACGCAACGAATGATCAATAACAAGGGTCGCTGTGATAAACACCATGAAGACAAATATCAGGAAGAAAGAGAGAGAGGCGAGAGAGAGAGAGATAGCAGAAGAGAGAGAGAGAGAGAGAGAAAAAGAGAAAGTGGGAGAGAGAGAAAGACAGGAAAAACTCATATACTTGACAAAATAGGAATATATACAAGTGAGTAGAAGCGAATGAAAGTGAAGTGGTTTTGGTAATTGTACCAAATTCATTGCTGGTTTTGTATATTTCTTCTTCATCTACTCTGGTTATGGTTCAGCTCATGTTCTAGATGATTTCGGTTTTTATTTTGTCCCGGTTTCTTCTTCCTCGAAAAAAAAAAAATAAATTTCTGTGTGTGTTGTTCTTTTGCTTTCGATTCTTTTCTTTTCTTTTCTTTTCTTTCTCTTCATTTTCATTTCTTCCATTTCATTTAATTAAAACAATGAAATAAATGTTTGCTAATAAAAAATGTTTGCTACGAAAACAAAGATAATGATCTCGGTACGTTGCTCAATTTTCTCCATGTCCCATTCACTTGCGCTTTTTTTCCTTTTTTTCACTATCATGCTCTTCATTCATACGAAGCTCGTTCTGTTCTGACTTTCTTTGTTATCGTCGTCATCGTCGTCGTCGTCATCGTCATCATTTTTGGCGTTCGTTTACTCTCACTTACCATTTTTCTTATAACACAAATTAGCTATTTTGAATGCAATATAAATGCCTGCATTCGTTCTATTCTTTCTCTTTTTTGTCTTCACGCTCAAAAGTCTTGTGTTGGGCTCTATTTAAATTTTGAAGCACGTTTACGTAATTTTTTAACTATCAATTATGTTGTAATTGTTAAATGTTTTTTTTTTTTTTGTTGTGCCTTCCATTGAGCTAAGGAATAATTTTTTACACAAAAAAAAAAAACTAAGTGCGTGTACGAGCACTTTCATTTTTACCGGATTGCTTGTATGTATCGTTGGAGATTCTTGGTTGCATATTGGCATTCTTTCACAAATTCTCATGATCTCACTTCATCTCTCTCTCGTTCTTTCTCTCTCTATCCTTTTCACTCTCTCGCTCTCTCTCTCTCTCTCTCTCTCTCTCTCTCTCTCTCTCTCCTCTCTCTCTCTCTTGTGTGTGTGTGTGTCTCGCTTCTCCTCGCTCTCTCTCCTTCGCTTTCTCTCGCTCTTTTCCTCTCTCTTGCTCCCTCTCGCTTTCTCTTGTATTTTTTAGCTTTCTCTCACAATCTGTTATTCTTTAGCTTCGTTATCCACTCTGGTTATTATCTTTCTTTCTTGTTTGACAAATGTACGAGTTAACATTTGCAATTTCATTCGCGTTCTCACCGTGTGTCATTCACTTGGTTTAACAATTATCCCAATTCCAATGGGTGTTTACGTTACCATACTATTTATATTATATATGTTTTTCCATGCGTGAACATTATACAATAATAAATATCGATTCATGACCGTCTAAATGATTTAGTTCATTCTGTCTTTTTCGAAATTTATATTTTTCTCAAGAAGAAATTAACTTTTCTGTTTCGCTATGTTTCAATTTTCGTTATGCCCAGCGGTACGAAAAAAAAACGACCGTTTTCATTCGAATTGTATGTTTTTGACATAGAATATATCCAAGATTGGGAGGAAGACATAAAGAGATAGAGAAAGAGAGAGAACGAGCGAGCGATAGAGAAGAGCAAAACAAATCTTCACAACAATTCATATATTTATCAATTTATACACAATCATATTAACGCAGAATAATCTTGTATCTCTGATTTTTATATCTGTTACATATATAAATACCTCGAATCATTGAAGACAAAAGAAACATGAGTAAATAAACTATAAGAAGGAGAGCGAGAGAGAGCAAAGAGAGAGAGAGAGGGAATGTAGAATAGACCTTGAAGACATGAACAATTGAAAACATTTTATCAGTTGCAGAAAATTCTCTGTGGCTAAATCCGAATCAAATTGAAAAAATGTAGATCAAAAGCATTGTAAAGAAATTTCATAATAATCTAAAGAATAGCATGAAAATGATATTTAGTAATGTGAAATCCATTACCGTTGTAATGATTTTCAATTTCACTTTCTCGTGTATTTTTGTTCCGCTTTTGAAAATTAAGAATATGTTTTCCTCTCGTTGCTTGTTCAATCAATGTTTAAAATTTCTTTTCCGCTTTTTTCTTTTCTCAATTTTTTTTTTTTTTTTTTTTTCTTTTTTTTTGTTCTGCTTTGCGTTATTATAAAATGACCTAATCATGTTTCCCCTCTATCAAGACAAAGCATGCAAATCGCATGTTTTGAAGAGTATATAACCTACTTATAACTAGCAACTTATTAGTTTGATGTTTGGGCACACGACATACCTATATATATATATATTATATTCATGCAATTTATCGAGAACACACGAAGTAATTTTGACACGAGATTAAAGATGGAAAAGCGCTTCTTATGCATATTTATTTATTATGTGTGTTTTTATGAGTTGATATTTGTTATGAGTACTAGGTTACTTCATAGATTTTTTTTTTTTTCCCATTTTCATTTTGCCATTTGCCGTGGTGCACACGGCACACACATTATTCTCAAATCAACATGGTTGTGCTCAAAAACTCATACCGCGGCCACTTAAAAGAACGCAACAAAAATTAAAATAGCTTTAGCGATAATTATGTGATGATGCATGGGATTATATTTATAGGGAAAATGAACGAAAAAACTAAACAAAAAAAAAAAAAAATGTCGAAAGAAACATTGGAACGTAAGAAATAAGAAGAAAAACGCAAATCTGCGAACATAACGAACTGAAGAGTCAAAAGCGAAAAAAAAAAATGAAAAAGAAAACTTAACGATACAAGCAAAAAATTGTGTGAAGTATTAAAAATAATGAGAGTGAATAGAAAATGTGCAGTAAAAAGAGAAAAGAAAAAAAAAAATTGATGGAAACACATTTTAGTAGAACAACTACATCACAGAATAGTATGTATTTTTATATGCGTGAACAACAACAATGTGTGTATATGTATGGGTTTGTTGAGCGAGCATTACCTCATATATATTTTTTTTCTGCACGCTGATTAATTTTAAAATATCAGTGTTGCATGCGTTCAATTGTTATGTTCATGTTTACCGAAGCATTCAGAATCGTGGATATGAACAAAAAAATGAGACAGCAGATTGAGAGCGAACGAGAGAGAAATGAGTGAAAAAAAAAAAAAAAAAAAAATCTAACTGAAGGTATTTTTTTTTTCTTTTTATTAAATATCAAAGTATGCATAAATGAGATTTCAAGTAGGTGGTTGTGTATACGACAACGTGTGCACAAAAACTGCATTGAGTAAACAATTCATTGAGTGAATGAATGGAAGAATAAACGAACAAACCAACAAAGTAACGAGTAAAATAGGTAAAGAGAATGAACGAAAGAAAAAGAAACATAGAGGAAACAAGCAAGTGTCGTATAGAGACAGAGAAAAAGTGAGAAGGGTACAAAATGATTGCAAAAACGAAAGAGTTTTTAAGACAAAAACAGTTTGAGAGCCAAACAACGATAAACTGTATGGAAAATGCCATTAGAACGAACAATCTTAATGGTCACTGTTGCTGTTCCATATTATATGTTGAACAAAAACGGGAAAAAAAGGCAAAAAAAAAAAAAAAAACTACAACTGACAAATTACTTGGCATCTACATAAGAAGAGCAGTCGATCACTTTGATGAGATGCTATTTCAATGATAATGATACAGTTGTTGTTCTTTTTTTCTTCTCCCTCTCTTTCTCTCTCGCTCTCTCTCTCTCTCTCTTTCTCGCTCTCTCTCTCTCTCTCTCTCTCTCTCTCTCTCGCTCACTCACTAT
>JAQOWM010000357.1:15000-40000 GCA_029041755.1 Resseliella maxima | reverse complement strand
TGACTAATTACATTCTAAATTCTTTTAAATGAGGAAATGCCACTCATTTCACATAAAATGCAGCACAATAGACGACTCACACACACACACACAATTGACATACTGTAAAATAGTTCCAAAGTTTCTAATTAATGTGTCTCACAACGACGTTAGCGCATCAATAGTATTCGAAATTGATTTAAATTACATTACGTGAATGAAATGCTTATTTAGCTCTGTAGTTAAAATACAAAACTTTTAAAAAATTGTTTTCTACATAAGTAAGTTTTATTTAGTTTTATTCGGATATTTCCTCTGAACTCATTTCAGCCATTTTCTTCTGACACATTTTTTTTTTTGAAAATTTCAAAAGAAAATTCGTTATACCTAATGCAGATGAATCAATTTAATATTTTCACAATACCCTAATATCTGTATATTATTCACATTGCTCTATTCATTGGCCTTCTGGTACCTTAGGTATTATATCAAATTCCATTGCAAAGAATGATGACGCGACAAGAAATTGAGTGAAAATAAAAGGGGCGAATCTATTCAATTCGTACAAACTTCTATTTTCAATGCTAAAGTTGAAATTGGTCTTCAATGAAAAATCATAAGAAAAAAAAGAATTGTAACAAAAGTCGAAGTAGAAAAGAGTGAGTTTCGAAAGTTGATGAGACAAATGTACCGTTTCCGATTAGCTGCCCAATGATTTTTCCAACTTGTGCTGAAAGGTTTCATCATTTGTGCGCGATAGAACATTCTTTTATGAGAATTTTTTTTTTTTTTTCTTTTTTTTTATTGTTCATGTTCCTTTCAATACTTTTCACAGTCAATGGCTTAAGCTTGCGATCTTGAAAGCTAAAATGCACATACTCTCATACCACACAATGCATTGAAGAAACTTTCCATTCATTCGACCACACAAATATAAACGGTTTTTCTTTAATTAATTAAGTGAAAATTGTCTTGGAGCTTTTCTTTTCCGCATCGACACTTTTTCGTTACTACTTTAATTAAATTTAAATTGCGACTGCATCATCGACGCACATACATACACACACACACAAACATAACCAAATCAAGCGTACGACTACGACGTAACCATTGATGCTGTTGGAATGTAAAATTGCATTTTATAAAACAATTTCGCTCTCGTTGTGTATTTGAGTGTAGCAGAAAAAAAAAAGAAGAAAAAATTGAAATGAAGAGGTGGCTTAAAAGCCGATTGACATTACTACTTCACCATTCAATGTAGTTATAAAAATGTAAGAATGACAGAGGACAAGAGCAATCTTATTAAAGACAGTGAATTATACGATTTGTTGTACTTTTAAGGCTTTTTTCTCTCTTTTTCACATTTTCCTTTTTCTCATACTCTACATTCTTTTTATTCGTTTCTCTCTCTCTCTCTCTCTCTCTCTCTCTCTCTCTCTCTCTCTCTCCCCCTCTCCCTATCACGTCTCTTCTCTCTTTCTCTCTCTCTCTCTCTCTCTCTCTCTCTCTCCCTATCACGTCTCTGTTTCTCTGTTTTTCTCTCTCTCTCTCTCTCTCTTCATACTTATTCGTTAACTTTGGCGCCGCATCTTTGGTTCGTCAAAAGCCACTGAATACTATTTGCTTTTATATTGCATTTCGACCGAGAATTATACACATTTGGATTGCTGTTGTGCGCTCACCACAACGATGCAATTATGTAACTATTTTAGTTTGCTTTCGTTTCTATCTATGCATTTCTTGCATTTGCTCTCACTTTCTCACTATAATTCCCGTGAAGACGAATCGCTTTTTTCACACCAAATGAAAATAAGTTCACAAGAGTGTGGTAGCACAACCACAGCAACCGACCAACCGAGTGCGGTGCTTGATATTCTCTCTTTACTGTATAAAAAAAAGCATATGCAATGTGTGCGCTTTTGTTTAAACTATATTCAGATTAACGCTTAATGAGCCCCAAACTGTATATTTCTTAGCAATGTTCTTTACAAATAATTTGCACTTTGTGCAACTGTACGAATCCATGAAACGTGAAATAACTTTGAATGTACCAAACATTAACAAGCGAAAAACTAACAATTTCATGTCTTTCTTTCTTTCATTCTACGTTTCTTTCTTTGCATTTGCGTGTGTTTTGTTGTCTGGCATAAGGCTTTCTCGTTTCTTTCTGTTTTTGTACTTTATTTTTTTTTTTTTGTCTTTTGTTGATGCTTTTTATTGGTTTGAAGTGCAGCAGAAAAGAAAAGATTTCTATTTTTCGTTTTTACATTGAAATCACGGTTTTTAACTGTTATTTTGCACTTTCATTCGATAGTCGCACGTGCAAGTGCATTGATTATTACATAAAAAAGAAAAAAAAATCAACAACAACGAAGAAATAACGAAGAAATAGTAAAATATTTGCTGTATTCGACTACGTAATTATGTTGCATTCGTTTAAAGAAAACACGAATTAAGTGTTAAAGATAAAAAACGAGAGAAAGAGTGAAAGAAAGGAGATTGAATATGTTCCATTCTTTGAGATATGGTGTTGAACAGGAAAGGCTGTTTTACAATGGAAACGAATTTTCAAACGACCTCGAATAAGTTGTTTCTTTGGTAGCTAAAAATTGTATCTAGGGAACCGAACTTTATGCTTATTTTTTGGCGAAGATGTTTAATACTAGGGGAACATTTCTATTTAAAAAACTTTGAAAAATAAACCACATATTCGCGATATTATTTACAAAATTTGCACATTGTTTGACAATTCAAAGATATTTGCAATATCCGCAATAAATTTGCTTTCTAAGAAAATACGAAAAAGAAAAATGTACATGTAATATATTCCCCCTTGTGCTCCTAGGTTAAATGGCAGTCGAAGGCATTGTTAGATAATGAAAGAGATGGAGAATAACGAAAAATACAAAATTGTGAGAGTAACATAGAAATTGTACGATAGATCAACAAAGAAAAGCGATTGAGAGAATGAAAGGAAGGAAAAACACACCGCTCGTATTATTGAAATGAGTGGCAATCAAGAAAAACAAAATGTATACAAAAGCATTGCATTTAATAAGTTAAGTGTTTGCATGCAAATGCCCATGTTCGTTGAAGTGAAGCGCGAACGAATAAATGTTTTGAACCCGAGAGACCATGACAAGAGATCTTCGAATACGTTTAACTCGAATACATATGTATGTAGGGGAGGGGGGGGGGGCGAAAAAAACACATTTTGCTGGCATTTTGTACAATGCCAAACTCAACAAAATAATGTGCAATAAAGAGCAAGAAATCGAGCAAATAAACTAAATACTGTACACATTTTCTCAAGTATAAATGTTTCTTAATGGGTTGCTCGGATGTTGATGGCAAACAACAATATATCGTACATACACTAAAGCAGCGGCGATGGCAGCATATCGATGATCATGACAATGATGATAATAATTTTGATAATGATGAGGACGGCATATGCTGGAAATAGACATAAAAAAAAAAGCAAAACGAAACAAAAACTACAAATTTAACACCAAAAATACAGAGAGCACTTAATTGAACCCGTAGTAACCGTGTAATTGCACATAATCGTTTGAAATTGTGCAATTTGTTTTCTGCATTCCATTTGAACACATGTTCACTTTCTCACGTCCTATTTCACATACACACGGACGAACACATATTCACTTGCATCGATGAGAAATAGTAATGCATTTTCTTTTTTTTCATTCGATGTGTGTGATAGGGCTTTTATAAATCGCACTCGAAGGAGAAACATGATTAAACAAAAACAGAATTGCAATGAATTGGCTTTGAATGTTTCAAGTGCATCAATCCTTTTGATGAGCTTGTGCTCTCTCTCTCTCTCTTTCTCTTTCTCTCTCTCTCTCTCTCTCTCTCTCTCTCTCTCCTTTCTCTCTCTCTTTCGTTCGCATTCGCCACTTAAAATTGATAACAATCACCCTTCACAATCGTATTCGGTTGGAATGATACAGTTTTCATTTCGAAAAAGCAGACCATCCAAAAATGCTGTTCATCAGTAAAAAGCTGGGCACACGTTTTAGCGCTGAGCTCACAATAAGGCATTCTCTAAGCTTTACATACAGGAGAAATATAGACGATACAATGCATAAAACGACGGAATACGAACTCTGTCAGTTCAGCCTTCTGACTATGATCAGTATTTTTGAATGCTTTGATTTCAAGCACCAATTATACTGATAGAGTCGCACACCGTTCTTTATGTTTTTGTCAATCATTTTATACCAACCGGTAAATGTGGAAAAAGTCATTTTTCTCTCTGTTTCTATCTCCCTCTTTCACTATTTACCTTTCATTCTATCTCTGTCTCAAGTATCGATTCAAAATAATTGAAAACATTTCTAAATTCGCCTCTTGTACAGTGCACAAGAGCAAACAAAGAAAAAAAACTAAAATAAAATAAAAAAAAAATTGAAAAGAAGAAATGCACTTTCATTTGCTTTATCCATTTTATTGGAAGAAGTGGAATTCAGTTTTTGCCACAATAATTACAGCGCCGCTTGACTCATTCCATCCTTCAATTTAAATTTCGCTGCAATTCCAATTGAATTCCACAATCCTATCGAAATCGACAATGAACAACGATATTTCCTAACAATTTATAGAAGGCACAGAGAATATTTTCTACTTTGAAGAAAATTGTTATATCATTTTAGCTTTCGGTTTCTTTGTCGACGATTAACGTTTTTCTTGTCCATGTCCAAACAAAATACAAAACGAATGCCAACCGGAATAACAAAAAAAAAAAAAATCAAAAGAGATAAAGCAAAACGAAGTGAAGTATGAAGAGTATAGACATTTTTATCAATGAAAAGCATTTTTGATGGTATGGTTGAAGTAGGAAGAAAAGAGTAACGCACAAATCGTGCAAGGATATTTCAGCAAAAATATGAAAATTGTTTGAAAATACACAATGGACAAAAGTATGGTTTCAAGATTTTTCTTTTTTCTATTTTTTTGTCTGTCTGATCACTTCTTCAACATTCTGCATTAGTTATGAAACTGCAGTGAACGAAAAGAAACTAAAAGAAGAAAAAAAAAACACGTCACAGAATGGGAATGTTCAAGACAGCATAAGCAATTTCATCTACTGAAGCACATTATTGTTGAATAAACTAAATGGTTTTGGCAAGTACCGACTTGGTTTTGAATATGCACGAAGCGAAACGATTTTCATAAATAAATCATTTACGAATGGCACAGCAACTAAAGTGTCGTTATAAACTCGTTTTTGATCACAAAGTCATTGTACAACAATTACTTTCAAGCTTCGACAATATTGAGAGAACGATGAGCAATGAACATCCTCTGTGAAAACTCTCACTCAATCACTCACTCTCTCTCTTTCTCTATCTCTTTCTCTTTCTATCTCTCTCACTCTCTCTCTCTCAATCTTACATTTAATTTCCTACAATTATTCAAATCAGTATATGTCCGTTTTATTACATTTTCGAAGGATTGCCAAATCTATTCCAAAAAAAACACATACAAACACACACACACACACACACACACACACACACACACACACGTTTCAACGCATGGCCAATTATAAAGTTAAACAAAAAGACGTACGTTATCGTTTAAAATTCTAGTCAAGCTTAACCATTTCGATAATGCTGATGATGGAAAAGTTTGTTTTTCTATTTTCTCTTTAGTTTTTGGGTGCGTTGGCAGTTTGACAGCTTGCTAATGTTTGCTACCTAAATTGAGATACAAAAAGACTGAGAGCGAAACGCTAAAAGAGAGAATTGAAGAGAAAGAGAGAAGGAATAAGAGTTAGAGAAGGCTAAATGTTGTGTGTGAGCGAGAGAAAGAGAGAGAGAGTAAAAAGAGTTTAAAAACAAGAGTGGAATAGAATATGATTAAGAAAAAAGAGAACGAGTATACGGAATTGAGTGGCGCTTAGTAAAATATTTTTTTTTTTCTGAGCAAATCGATGCTAAAAACGTATTTAAATTGCATCTCCGTCATTATTACAAAAAATGAGGAGAAAAGAAAAATTTAAGAGAAATAATCATCAACATTTGGACGAACTTGTTAAAAGAAAAAAATGTGATAAGAAGTGTGCATCGATGACGGTCAGTGCTTAAGCAATTACTACCAGCAGTTGTGTATATCCTCGTGCACATAATGACACACAGTGAATTGCTTGTGATTTAAGCCGACTTTTGAAGTAGTGTGGAAAACACGCGCGTCAGGCGCAACATCTAATGAGAACCAAACTGGTTTCTATGACTAAAAATGCCATTAATTTAACTTCATGCAGCGTATGACATTTTTCCATTAGAAATGAAATGAAATTGAGTGAGTGTTAGCAGGAGGGAGAAAGCGAAAGAAAGAAATATGATGAGAGACTTAAAATGACTGCAATCAGTTTGACATCATAGCCATAGCAATTATGCTTTGAAAAGTCATACGTACAATTTTTCTTTTTCATGCGCGTCGAGCTTTTTCGCCGAAGTTTTTCACATTGGTTGCCTGTGTGTATTTTCATTCATTCATTCATTCATTCATTCTTTTTTTTTTTTTTTTTTTTTTGACTCTTTTAAAATGGAACATCGAAACATCCATTACAGAGCCTATGCCATTTACATATATACAATGAAATGAGAAATGACGTCGACCAACAGCATGATGGCACATAACTTTGATGAAAATTGAAAACATAATAAAGCTCTCTGTGTTTTAATTTTTCTTTTTTTTTGTTCACTCACCGTGTGACGGCGAAGCAGCAAGTCTCGAATTTCTTTCTTTTTCTTTTCTTTCTCTGTGTGTATACTTTTTGTACTAATTCAGTTTTCATTCATTCTTTGCTTTCATAAAGTGTGCATGCGGCGCGTATAAAAAATGCGAGAACGCGTAAAACGCTAATAAGAAAAAAAAAAAGAAAAGAAAACAGAACAGAAGAGGAAGCAGGAAAAAGGAGAAAATGAAAAACAAGAAGGAAAAAAAAAATCAAAAATCAATATACACCTAGATTTTATACATGAGTGTAATATAAAGCATGTAAAAAGTGACATAGAAACAAAACAAATCAAACTAAAATGTAAGAAGACGAAAATTATGCGACAAGTGTACTTTACAAAATTTCAGCCAACGATCGATTCTATGGTTCTTACGCCATATGCTTACGAAAAAGAAAAATATCCACTCCACGTACTGTTTGCAAAAGAAGCTAAAAGTGAGAAATGATTTGTTTTTATTTTTCACAGCATTTTACTAAAAAGTAAAACCAATTGTAATAATAACCATAACTGATTATTTACTATAAAAAAAAGCGAATAAAAAAAAATTTCAGAAAAAAAATGGAAAATTTACCCAAATTCAAGACTTGACTGACAAAAACAGATTGAGTACAGAACATTTAGGAAAAGTCAGAATGCGAAAATGAAATGGAAAAAACGCGCTTACTTTGAAATTCTATATATCTGAAAGAGATAGAGACCGAAAACGAGAACAGGCGACATGGAGAAAGAGAAATAGGAAAAACAAAAGTAAAGATGAAACGAAGTTAAAGGGAAAAGAGAATCGGGTCTTACATCCGACCAAAAAACTAAATATAAAACAAAAAAAAAACAACAACACATACCCAACTTGGTGGAGAGAATATATGCACTGGCGACTGCTGCGAAATAACCACACACATCCAAAGGAAAAATTCAACAGACGCGACGAAAGATAAATGTCGAAAAAAACGCTCCAAAATATCGACAAAATTCGAGCACGTAAAAATGTTGTATGTATTGTGATGTGTGTGTTGAGCGTTATAAATCATATTGAAAAGAAAATAGCGTACTATAAGAACAAAAGATAAATAAATAGATGCATGCATAGATATTCCTCATGACTCCTAGTTCTGTCGTTCTCGTTTTCTATTTGTTGCCTCTGATACGAATATATTTTTTTTTTTGTTTTTTTGTTTTGGCTTCTAAAGTGAAAATCATGTATATTTTCATTGAGGCACCAAGCAGTGTTGCAAACTCGGTGTGATGAAACGAGAAATAAAATCTACATTTTGCGTGTAGGTGCAATGAAAACGTATAACGAGGCAGAAAATATGGTAAATTAAATCGAAGAAAAATGTTCATATTTGGAAGCTCACCTCGGGTTTCTTTTTTTTTTTTCTCTTTACATAAGAAAAATATGTCACATTTTATGTATCGAAGGGCTTCTCTTATG
The DNA here is from genome assembly GCA_029041755.1 of Resseliella maxima. Lineage (NCBI taxonomy): Eukaryota > Metazoa > Arthropoda > Insecta > Diptera > Cecidomyiidae > Resseliella > Resseliella maxima. Next base: position 31,819 of record JAQOWM010000357.1, on the reverse strand, counting down.
TGCTTGCGTTCCATGCAATGAATGAAAGTGTGAAGACATTCGTGAAAGTATAATGTCGGAAAAATTGCGATCACTGTGCTGACAGAGAGTTGGAGAAACATACAAATACAGCAAATTGTTTTCTCTTGAAACAAAAATGAGGAAGAAAAAAAAAAATTCATTGGAAAAGAGCAAAAAGCGTGTGTATCCATTACTGACATATCAGCAAAAAGAAAAAAATTGTTGTAAACCACACGCATTTCATATTTAATATGTAAAGGAGTAGTACGCTGCTGAACGAGCATGAAAAAATTATAATAAATGATAAATGTGGTTGAAGCAGGCTCTTCACATTGCAATATAGCCTTAACGAAATGTGAAAATGAGAGCGCGATTCGAAGGAAAATCGCAAACGCAATCACCTCTGAGAATTCAATTCAGTGTATGTACGAGATGTGTTTGTGTGTATGTGTGTGTGTGTAATTTAATACCCTGACAAATCTGTGGAATTCATTTTAGTATCAACGAGAGTGTTTTAAATTAGTTGGTGAAGCAACTTAAAAATATGTCATTTCGTCTTTCGGGGCGCATACGAACTGCAATTCTCAATATACTTTGTCACAATTTTCGAAACCAAAATTTATGTCAATACGTGTTCACTAGCAAGCTAGTAATCATGATGGTCATAGACCCAATGCGACATAAATTTCGCCCATGGTTTGACTTTCTTTTTTTAGCAAAGAAAATATATTTTAGCAAAAAGAATGTAATACAAGGGGTAGAATGATATTGAGTCCAGAAAAGCATTTTTAAACTGGCCTGGAGCAAATCACAAAAAAATGTTTGCCATAGAGAAGCAAATTCAGAAATACTCCTCTCCCGCCGCACCTATTATTCAGAAGGATCTTAAAAATTGTCGAAATGACCGAAAAGATGTTGATTTGCCGATATTCAGAAATAAGGGAGATTCAGTGAAAAGTAGGTTTAGGAACTTAATTAAAGGATTTGATGACCATTTGATTCCAGACTATAAAGGATAAACTATCTAAACTATGAGAAATAGTTAAATATGAAAATAAGAAAATTTATCAAAAGATTATTTCATGGAAAGAAAATGTGGACTGGGTGTTCGTGGGTAGAAATAAATTGTTTACGTTCGCCCCCTTGGGAAGAGTAAATTGAGGCAAAAAAAAAATTGATTGAAATCGTTAAGATTGTAATTGTCTAGAATTTCTGATTCATTACTGTCATCCTTGCTTGATTTGCAACAGTCGAGAGACTCAATAATACTCCATTTTGAGCAAATGGAGTTTTCAAATAAAACATTTCGCACTTTTCATACTGCACACATTACGTTCTTCTTTTTTTTCAATCTCGATTTCTCATTCTATATTTCAACCGTTCTTTTTCACTCGACACATCGTCACATCGTCACATCAGAGTGCCAATTTTCAATTCACAAGTGACTTTCAGATGTGATTACACACATCTACTTCGAATCACATTACAACATATCGATCTCATATATTGTTGTTGTTATTGTTGGTGTTGTAGTTTGCATCTCGAAAGAGTGATAAAATCAAAATGAAAGATTTCATTTGCTCTCAGTTTTTCTTCAACTTCCCTCCGCAGGATTCTATGAAACAGAGGCGAAGAAAAAAAAAATTCATCAATTTGTTTCGTGACACAAAAACTAAAGGAATTTAAATGAAGTCTTCGTATTGATACTAAACAACCCCCACGACGACTTAATACATTATTTCAGTTTATCGTATGTAAAAAATATAAGCGAGGCATGAATATCTTGAGCACGTGTGTTCACCAAACAACAACAACAAATTAATGTTTATTATGTAACAATTCAATCTAGTTGGTTTTATGGAGGAAAAAATGTCAGTGTTGAGGTGTTGATATTGAAGCCGTTCAATGTGAATGTCGTGCATCATGAGCAAAATTTACATACCGGAATTCATCATGCACCGCAACAATAGCGGCAAGAGACGATAAAACGAAGTTTGAAAGTGTAATGAAAAAAAAAAAAAGAAAACAAAATAAAGTCAACACAGCTCCAAGCTGTGTTCCTTATATCGAGCATTTTTTTTTCAGGATTACTGCATCAAAATGCATTAAATTAACCTGAGATATGACGATTTTCATCGCCATGGAGTTAGTTGAAATGTGTATGCGTGTGTGTGTAAGAGAGAGAGAGAGAGAGGGGAAGAGAGAGAGAGAAAGAATGAAGAGGGAGAGCGAGGGAGAGAGAGAGATAAAGAGAGAGAGCGAGGGAGAGAAAAATCAAACACGAGAAGCATAACAAGCCACAACGATATTATGAAAGTGAAAAAAGGATTTTGAGATGAGAAAGAAGAGAGAAAGAAAGTCTACTGAGGAGGAAATGGCTTGGGTTTTGAAATAATACAAAAAAAAGTCGCACAATATGAAAATGCTTTTCGCACTTCTTCTTCCACTTCTTCATATTCTCCTTTTACTTTCCTTCGTTTGATAAATTTATTTCATCCAGTCGATACGGTGATGTGGCATGTGGCAACATTCTTGTGTGCCAGTCCAAAAAAAAAAAAATACAATTTATGAATATAAATGTTTTTTTTTTTTGCTATTTTTCCACGTTCGCCATCTCGCTCACTCACTCATCTCATGTCGTACTCAAACAATGTCGAAAGATGTGCGTATACGAGTGTGATTCATATTTCATATTTTTACATTTTCGTATTTTCATTTTCGTATTTTCATATGTAATCTATATATCTTCGTAAAAGTTTTTTTTTTTCTTTTCTTTCGCTCAGTGTTACCGTTGTTTCGTTGATTTTTCTTCTTATTATTCATTTTTACTTCGGCTTCATCGAATGTGAGAGGCAAAAGGATGTAAACGAAGAGAACAAAGAAGAAGAAAAGAATTGCCTGCCACACATGACAACTCAAACGGTTTTCAACACAATATTTCCAGCAAATTTTCGCAAGTTTCAACAATTGTGCACCAGACGCGTATGTTACAGAAGAGTGAGATGCTTGTCATTTGTATCTCAGAAGCCACAATGAAAGACGTGCTAAAAGAAAAACTGAGAGAAAAAAAAAATGAAAACATCTCTTCTTTTAATACATGTTCACCTTCTTTGGAATATTGAAGGAATCAAAGAACGACAGAAGGGGTACGACATTTTGCGATTATAATATGATAGCAATAAGGCGGCTTCAATTTGCTATAACGTGTTCCGATACGAAAATCATCCGCTTTTTCTAGCTTTCTCATATACAACATAAACATAATGTATAAAAACGCATCTGTAAATTCAGTTGAACCATTTGTCACATTGGGCTCAACAAGTACAGCGATTGACTTTCAATCCGTTGATGTTGAAAAGAAAAAAAAAATACTTTTGATGGAATTTTCAGCCAAAGGAACTGAATGACTTTTGCCAAACGAGAAAAAAAAAAGAAGAGAATTTAACAACGGAATCGATGTTCAATATCATGATTGTGTAACAAACGTTTGATTTTTCATAATGTTCACTTCTCTTGAACGCATCGTTTTTACTTCGTGTGTGAGTGTTTTTTTTTTTTGCTTTCTTTTTTCGGTTCATTCGCTCACTCTTGATAAACCATTAGTTTACGTCAATGGGTGCGCGTGGATGAAGAATGTGCAAAACATTTGGAATATAAACTTTAGTCATAAATGTGTTCATAAATCAATGTACGTTCTCTGCCATCTCTATAAATATATTAATCTTCGTGTGAGAGAATCAACACACATACACACACACGCGCGCGCTCACTCACACACACACCATACATTTGTGAAATCTGACTTCAATATCCAATCAAAATTCTAATACTTTTATCATCCTTTTCAATCGGCAGCGAATAAAGAATGAAACGGTCTTTTTTTGTATTTGGAGGAAAGAATTTTTTGTGATCAGTAAAATCGTGTCTTGTTTCCATGTGTTTTCATTTTAAGGAATGAGATAAGAGACAACATATCGTTTCTTTTCTTCCTCTTTATGTTCGCTCTACACTCTCATCGTTCTCCTGCTTCTTGGGGGGAAGGGGGGGAGGTGGGTGAGTGTTTATGGAAGGGGCTCTCAAATGTATTCAACATTTCGAATGGCCATGTGAAATGCCAATACCCATAAGTCAAATTGAGAATGAGATAAATTCGTATTTCAATTGAAATCATTGATGCATTGATTGAATTCACAACCATTGCAAATGAATGCGCCCATAAAATTTCGCTAAAATTCACATTCGGAAATGTGGGATAAAAAATTACATCAATGTGATATTGTATGTTATCGCATGTGATCCGCGTATCCGCTCTTATCCCGGCGCTATACATTTAATGTACAGAAACCGGGTGCCAAGTATAATCAAATAATAGTTTGGCCTTTTTCTATGTATACTGTGTAGACAAAAGCACTGTGTATATATATACACAGTTGGTCGCGTAGACACCCGGCTTCAATACATTATGCTATGGTACTTTTTTTGTTTGTTATATGTTGCGTTGCGTGTATATTTGAGCCTGTAACTATCTGTGACATCTGATTTTCGTGCATTCCTATGGTTTTTCTTTCAGACATCTAGATAAACAAGTCATTTGTATAAAGAAAATAAACTTCTTGACAATCCTTCTTTGAGACTTGTTCTTCGACTTTTACTCATTTTGCGTTCATTCATTCGTTCGATCTGTTTATAGCGCGTATCTCAGTACTAATGGTACACTATACGTCGGTTTGTGTGTGCGTTTCCTGTGTGCACCACATGAACGAAATCGCACAAATTAAATTGACTGAAAGCGAGCGAAAAAGTTTTTTTTTTTTTGTTTCTTTTCTCGAATTGTTGTTTTTCAAGTGAAAAATGGGGCTTCAACAAAAGTTCCATACTGATTTATATGGAACATATACATATGTATTGGACTTCGTCTCTATCTCTTACTCACTCCATATCTGTCTGTTTGTGTGTGTGTGTGTGTGTGTCTGTGTGAGGCTGTTATTTGGCTGTTGCTTCAATCACAGTTTAGGATAATTCATTCATTTTCGTGATTCGCACACAATCAGTTTTTGTTTTGTACCCATTAATTTCTTTATTTAGTGTGTCACGTTTTGAATCGGCGTCTTTTGATTGCTTCGGTACAAATAATGAAGATTGAGACGGAATTTTTTTTTTTCGCCCATTACAGACGTGATGACATGTACACGCGTGACATTCATCGCAGACACACACTTGATGGTATACATAAAATCACATCCATATGGAGCGCATTGCAAACGCATTCCAATGCACTATATTTCTTTCTTTCTTTTACCCTTCTATTTGAGTCACTTTATTGTTTACTATTTTTTTTCGTAATCGAGACCGAAACACCAATTTAACGAACATATCGAATGGGCATGTGATGGTGATATAAAGCCATCGTTATATTTCAATCCATTATTCCGTCTGTGGTTTAGTAGTTATACACAATGATGTTAGCACATTAAATGAACAAATGTGATAAAAGTGAGATAGAAAGTATTTTAAATCTGAAATTTAACTTTTGTTACAGATTCAAATTCGGTAGTCATACTTCTTATGATGTATATTTATCTTTAATCTTCTAAATGAGCCATTTGACGCTTGCGATAGACCCATTACACATAGCCATAGTTTTTTGTACACAGTTTAGGGCGGATTGAAGGTTTTCAAATATATAATCGAATGTAGTCATTCGAATGATCGATTTCTAAGAGTATATCCAGAACAAAAGTTGTTTTTTTTTTTTTTTAAACATAATTTATCCCAATAGATGTGTTTACGATAAGTTTGATGTGATTTTTAAAATCGATCCACCCTAATACATAAATACATTTAAACAAAAACATTTATAATGTGTCCGAGAAAATATGCAAAAATGAGAAGAAACAACTCATTGCATCCAACCTATTCATGGCTGATAAAATATGCTGTATTTTTATAGCCTGCCTATCTTCACATAACATGGTTGACGGCAATTCTAGCTTTTTCGTCCAATGTCATTTTATGTCTTATTTGTGTTTTAAATTCTTTATTTTCTCCTTCTATTTTCGTAGCTACGAAGAATTGGACGATTGATAATTTGTGCGTCTTCTAATGATTATAATAAATTATTCAAAATTTTGGGCTCGTCTGAGATTAAAAACAAATAAAAAAATAAAGCCAGAAAAGAGTGAGAGAAGTAAAACGACAGTTGTGAAATTGTTGTTTTTCCCTTTTTCTTGAAATTATAAATAAGCGGTACAACAATTTGAGCTACGGAAATGAATAGGATGTAGCGACATCTTTTGAATGACTACAAAAGCATGAAAATATTTGAACATTTTCTTAGTCAATGCAATTCCATTCATTTAGTATAAAATTATCTCAGTTAGTGCAACTGAACATTAATAACTAGCATATCATTTAATAGATGGCAAGAGCATCGAAATTCTACAAATTCAATTGTCACTTTGATAGAAGGGAATGAAAAATGGGAATAGTTATTTGTCTGTATTATTTTTCCCAAAATTTCAAATCATAACCCAGTGACAAAACATGTTTGTCCTTTTAGCTGTCAGATGGCGCAATGCATATAACATTGCATGAGCAGACGTTGAAATTGACAGAAGATTTTAACTTGTTTGTAAACGTTGTCGCCATCTGACACCTAAACGGACAAACATGTTTTGTCTTCGGGGTATGTTCTAAATAATTCCCGCATTTTTATGACTAAACGTAAATGTCTCAAGTTCGGTCGGTGACAAATAATCGCATAATCCAGATTTCGAGAAAAGCATTAAAGGGGTAAATAGATACATAGATAAAGAGAGAGAGAGAGAGAGAGAGAGAGAGAGAGAGAGAGAGAGAGAGGAAGAGAGACCGAGATATGAGTTTACATTGTCTCTTATTCACACTTATATGCATTGTTTACATTTTTCTGAGTTGAAGTGAAATGATTAGAAATATTAGGAAAATAAAAGGGTTGAGAGTGAAAGTGACCAACAAAAAATTAAGCGTAAAACTGACCAAACTACATGTATTTCACATAGGGATAGTCCGCTATTTTGTATGGAATTTGGGGCATAGTTAAACATAGATCTTTTTGTTAGTCACCTTCACTCTCAACTTCAATTAACGATTATTGCGAATTTTCAATAAAAATTTGATTTTTTTTTTTTGTCGAAGAATTTGAGGTCCTTATGGACTCCGCTAATTCGTTTATGTACTAAAATATTTTAGCCATACGAGATTGTTAATAGAGAGTCGAGTCAGTAAAATGATCTCTCTAATGGGTTTCATCAGTTTATTTTCTATTCAATTAAAGCAGCTTTTGATGAGATATCAAACATTTTTTTTTTTCGGTTTTTTTTTTTCTCATCACTCATATTGCTTCATTTTTTATCTTGTGTTTTTTTTTTAATATTCATTCTTTCTTTTCTTTTCTCTGCAGCGGAAAACCTCGTCAGCTAATTTGTGCCAGTATTTCGCAAAGTGGCTCCAGCCGAAAAAAAAAGAAGAAGAAATAAAGCGAAAAACGTAAGTAGCGCACATTGAAATGATGATTTATTATTCTTTAGACGTAAATCATCTCTTGAGCTTAAGTGCAGACGTTATACATTTCGTAGTATCTTTCGAAGTGTACATAGGCATACTCACACTCATATATAAATATTTTTTCGTTTTGGTTTTTTTTTTTTTTTTTTCAAATGTAATTTGTATTGAAAATGTTTTTGTATGAGGCATAATGGCACCGGTGCCGAAATAATTTAGCGTTTAAAAAAAGAGCATCTGTACGAAAATCCAAATGAAATTCACTCGAGATGCTCATTTGCATTGAAATCATAAGACGAACATTTTCTATTCATAATGGGAAGATAGATTTTGTTCATTATCCATTGAAGTGAAGCACACTTGAGCCTTGTGTTTGTATTGTATAAGCTCACGAATGAAGAAAAGATGGAAACAAACGCGATGAAAATGAGTTTGAATAACGAAACGAATCGAAGCGAAACGAAATGAAAACATACCGAAAAAAAGAAAAAAAAAAATGATAGAACTATCGAATAAATGATATGTGTCAATTGACGTTAAGCGTGGGCACAACTCATGCTAGAATTGTTCACTCATTGAAGAAGTCGAAGAAGAAAAATGAAACTGAAATATGAAAATGATGCTTCATTCAAAAATTTTCGCTTACTGCGTGTGTTGCCACATAACATTTTATGATTTATGTAAATTACCACATGTTCGCGGGCGCACATCTTCATATTACCGTCAACGTGAAGTCATTTTCATTCGTTTTTTTTTTTCTCTCTTTTTTCTACTTTTTATATTATTATTTTTTGTGTCATTTTCGTTCGTTTTTCATTTGTTTGTTTGTTTGGTGATTTCACCGTATGTAAAAAAAAAAAAGAAGAAACGAAGTCAAAATGATGTGTTGAGCCCTTCGATGTTTCAAGCATCGTATAACAAACTGTATTTATGTGTCAGTGTTATGATTATTGTGTTATATTTTTCCCTCTTTTTCTGTCATGCTTGTTACTTCTTTTATCATACTTTTCACGCCGTTCATTTATGCTTTGGATGTTATTTGATGCATGTGACTAGTACCAATGTATGGGGACAATAAATTTTATGTACTTGAAATACTCGTTTTCAGTTACGTGAAAAATCTGTGTCGGCTGCACAATGTAAGCATAGCATTCACAGCATATTTTTTTGTACTTTATCCTTTTTCATATATTCAATCTCTTATTTTCGGGTGATTTCTCCCTCATAAACTTCCATCAAATCGTAAATTATGTGCATCAGCATAGTCGTACATTCCTTTGTCATCCTATCTTTTTTTTTTTATCAGAAAAATAGATAGATAGATAGATAGAGATGGAATCTTTCTAAAGATAGAGAGAAATAGAAAGACAAAGCAATGTCTTTTTCATGCAATGTCATATTCTCAATTCGAATAATCAAGAGTGTGTACAAACTTCATGTCCACGCGTTTTCGCGTAAATAATAATGCATGTGGATGGTTGGATGAATGGATGAATGGAAAAATAAATAAATGAGAGATTTTTACTTGAAACAAGAACAGAGTTACAAATGTCGTCGTCCAATCTACTGAACAGTTTTCCTTTGTTCTTATGATGTTTATTGCGTATGTGACAAGAGAAATGGTTTTCAGTCGTTTCGTGTGTTGTTGTGTGTTTTGTTTTTTTTTTTTTTTTTTGCATAGTTGGTGTCTTTTTTTAGTCCAATTAATTCAGTTGACAACGACTTTACGACCACATGCATTCTCAGCACTGTTCGTCTTTCGACAGAGAGCGAGTTGAGTTTTTTATGCGTCTCGTCATCGCTTCTTTTGATATAAAGTAAGAAGCTCATTTTGATGCCGCATATGCCACGCATTATAAATACCATTTCAGTGCACGATTTCCATTTTACATCTTCATTTTTTTTTTTTTTATTTGTTGTTTGTTTGTTTATTTGTTGTTTGTTTGTTCGGTCGATCGTTCATTCGTTTGTTTTTCTGGTATTTTTTTTTTTTCTTGGGTTGTTGTTACTACTTGGTTCTGGCATTCGTCCGTGCCTGTCATTGTCATGTCCCATTGAAATACATGCTTTAGTTCCAATTTTTATTCATATCGCTTGTGTTGTTTGTATTTCGGTGTGCAAAACGTTCGCATTTTTTTTCGATCCAAATATTTTTTTTTTTACTTTTTTTTCGACATTTTCTTCTGCTACATCTTCTCTACCATGGAATCCATAGAATGGAAAAATCTAACACCAGTCAAGCTTGAAGAGAAAAGGAGGAAAAATGAAAAGCGTAATATTTGCGAGACATTTCATTCTTCTTTTGCAACACTCTTCAACGAAATCGAAAGTAAAATATGGAAAACAACACGAATGGCTCGTTAGTATGTGAGAAAAGGCAAATGGGATATATTGAAATCAAGAGTCAAAAGTTGTCACACACTCTCTTTATATATGTCCCTTGCACACACACACACACACACACACAACACACACACACACACACACACACACACACACACACACACACAAGCACAGACTTTTTTTTTAATACAAAACGATTTTCGTTCAGACGCTTATTCGCTTTTTCTCGTCGTTCCAACCAAAAAATGTTACTCAAATAGATGAACATATAAGAATAACGACAACAAAAGACGAAAACGAATAAGAAAAAGAAAAAAGAAACTTTCAACATCAAAACACACATACTAATAAACATTTGCGCGCGCTCTCACAATCCTTGCATATGGTTTGATACATGTTCAAGCTTTCCCATTCTCTATGGATAGTCGTAAATAAGAGCCAAAAAGTAAAAATGGCACGCAAAGAGTGTCAAACAAAAAAAAAGAAACAACCAAACGAAGGACGATGAATAGAAGTGAAAAAGAAAAGAATGAAAGGAACACACAAAAAAGTATAGCACGTAACGAATTATTTCAACAGCCAGCTGAAACGAAGAAAAATGGGCAATAGACGAAATGGGAACAAGAACCCCATGATCGAAGTAAAGAAAGAGAGAGAGAGAGAGAGAGAGAGAGAGAGAGAGAGAGACTATAAAGGCGTCATTGAACTAAAAGCAAATGCGATTTTATTGCATCGAACCTTTTTTATCATTCAGAGCTAGTTACATAGCCAAAACCATCTCATTTGCTCGCCTGTCTAACGCTGTTAATACGTAAATTTTGATAAAAAATATACGATGTTTTTCTTCATTTGTTTTCGCCGCAAAACTCTTTCGCAATGGCTTCACTTTTGCTTCCAATTCCGTTTTTTGTTTCTCATCTTCACATTGTTGCTTTTATTGTTGTCAACAGACGCGTGCATATCCGATTTTGTCCATTGGAGGATGAATAGGCATTTTTCGTTTTCGTTGAAGTTTGAGTTGATACGGATTTGCGGACAGTCCAAATGTCCATAAATACAAATATTTTGGAGAAAAAACAGTGATTTTAAGTTGAAATTGAAACTTGTTTTCATCATTTTATCTTTTTTCCTGTTTAAATTCTTAAGTTTACACTCAATCATCACACTATGCTTATTTGAAGATTACCCGAGAAGATTATTGCATTCATATGCCCAAAATCACATTTCGAGAATCACTTTAAACTTTCAAATAGCAAATCTCAAGCCTATGCATAACAAATAAAGACTTGATTTCTTTTCAAAGCAGAAGAATCCACTCTTGAATGATAGATAATCTTGAAAATGTTAAGTTGAAATGTTCGTAAATTTTTTGGTTGTGCCGTTTTGCATACTTTTCTCTCTCTCCCTCCCTCTCCCTCTCTCTCTCTCTCTCTCTCTCTCTCTCTCTCTCTCTCTTTCTCTCTCTCTCTCTCAATCCTATTTTTTCTCTATGTCTCTTTTCACTTTCTTTTCCTCTTTTAACAATGTCTAAAAGGTGAGGAATAAGAAAGGAATCTCGATAGGATTGATTGCATTTCAACTTCTTATTTTTTACTTTTACGTTTTTCGATTCATTGATTTCAGTCTAACAATAGAACTTTTTCATCAAATGTAACAAATTATTGTACAGAACACAATAATTATGCGACAATAACACTCATACAACAATGAGCAATTCCAAAATAATGATAATTACGATCACAAATGCTTATAAATCAATCTCACGGCCATTTGAAATGTTAATATTTTCTTTTGAGTTTCTTAAGCGCCCTCAAAGGAAGAAAGTCAATCAAGAATGGGCCACAGTAAAAAAAAGAATATCAACTCTTTCAAATGAATCAAAGTGCTAGAAATGTGACGATATTGTTTGAAAGCTATTGTTGAAACTAATTTGTGTTTACCACTTCTCGATAATTGGCATAGGAATGAAAATAAAAAAAAAGAAATCATTCAATCATTTATTTATCATTAAAGGCTATAGAAATTCTTTTCATAATTGAAACAGCGGATTTCACTTCTGTTCTTTGGTGTCTCATATTTATTAATTGATGGAATTGACGGCACAAAAGTTATAAGCCAGAGTTATGTTGGCGCAGCAGTTACATATATGTACCGAATGCGATGATGTACAAACACTGATACAGAATCACTACAAATATATAACTCCTTACATTCGTTTTAACCATCGGCTACACAAGGTTCAAAAATTTCACCAAAGAATATGAGGGAACCAATATTCCTAGATTGATCAAAATATCGCGATGAATTTTCACAATATTTTTGTCGTCATTTTTGGAAAATTTGTTTTTGTTTTAAACCAGCCTCAAGGTACTAACACTATACATTTGCATCTTTCATTGTTTGCTTTTTATCCGCTATTTATTTGATTCGTCGTTTGTCTTTTCTACTTTTATATCGATTTTTATCGCTTTAATGCGATTGTGCAGTCAAGACCCGTTCAACTTTTTTATTTTCCATCTCTTTAGAGAGATAGCTTTTTCTAAATGGTTTGAAAAATTTCTCTGTCGATTATTTGTTGTTGGATTATCATGTGTGTGTGTGTGTGGTGCTTTCTTTGTGTGATTTTGTTTTTCGCATGTTGATTTGGTCGTTTTCCCTTGATCGCGTCACTTGATTCAATAGGTTAGCCCGATTTGTCCTCTGCCATCTGATTATATACAACACGATTTCTCTTTTTGTTCAATATCAAACGTTTTCAATCTGGTTTCGCTTTATCACACAGCGCGACTGTCAATCCATTGTCTCATTTGACTTTCAGTTGAACTCACCCGGTGCAATGTGCGCGTTATTTTTATCATCAGATTTGAAGAAATCCAGATGGAAATCGACAAACAAAGTCAATATAACCATTTCGCAATGAAAATGCCATAACATACAATGAACCTGAAAAAGCGATGAATTCCACAAAACCAAATCACAAGCTTTGAACAACGAAACACACATATACAGCGAGGGTAAGAGAGCGAGAGAGAGAGAGAGAGAGGAGAGCGAGAGAAAAAGAGAGAGAGAGAGAGAGAGCGAGAGAGGAGAGAGAGAGAGCGAGAGAGCGAGAGAGTGAGAGAGAGAGAGAGAAAGTGAGAGAGCGAGAGAGAAAGCGAGAGACGAAGAGAAACAGAAAAAAAGTGCAGTGCTCAAGGAGAAAGAGAAAAGCGTTGTGAAACCCGTAAGGAGCAAGTCGTCTTTCGAACAAGAAGAAAAAAAAAGGTAAAAAACGAATGAAATGCGCCAAGACCAAGTAACATAAAACCAACGATAAAACTAAAGAGTTTGAAATTCGTTTCTCGTCGATGTTCATTGCTACTCTCTCCATCTGTCCTCAAACCAATTCTATACCACCCCTTCTCCTTCAGACGGTGTTCACAGTCATTCTATTCAATTTCTGCTTGATACTTGTAACTAAATCGCTCGAAGCTTCGAGCAATGCCCTATAAATGATGACATTACAGAATAAATGAATTGCGGTGATGCACATACAAAAATTGTGAACAGAACAGCACGAAAATGAAGAACTAGAGAAATGAAAACGCTTGTTGGTCGCTTGCTTTGGTTCATTTCGATCCACGACATTTTCATACTTAAATATGGAAATTGTATTCAATCTCATCTAGCGAAAAACGCACACACACACACACACACACACACACCCACACACACACACACACACACACACACACACACATATATATATATATATATATATATATATATATATAATGGACGTAAGAAGAAGAAGAAGGAGAAAAATTGTGAAAATGCATAAAAGCGTACAAATAAAACTGGAAAACGATGAGCAAAACAATTGTCTGAATGTAAAATAAAAGCAAATAAAATTGGATTTTCCCGCAACGAAGAAAAATTACATTTGTGATGCAATGCATATGGACGACGATGAGCGTGCTCGGTAATAACACAAACACACACACACACACACAGAGAGAGAGAGAGAGAGAGAGAGAGAGAGAGAGAGAGAGAGAGAGAGAGAGAGAGAGAGAGAGAGACCAGAGAGCGAGAGAGAGAGATAGAGAGAGAGAGACCAGAGAGAGAGAGAGAGATAGGATCCCGAATTAGATTCAAAAGTGATAAAAAAGGAGAGAAAAGGATAGATAAAGTTAGTCAGAAAAAACGAAAGGAGAGAGAGAGAGAAAAAAGGAGATAATGTACTAAAGCCATTTTTTAGCTCAAGGTATTTCACGGTAAAACGGCAATCTCGTCGTAGAAAATTAATAATAGATAATTATTTGCATGAAATTGTCGCCACAAATGAGTCAACCAAATGGATATGATGGTGTTATAAGCCACTGCCTCGAGGGCATTTTTTTTTCTTTTTTTTTGCTTTACACGACCAAGAGCCGCAAACATACATTTCCCCATGTCTCTTTTGCTACAATTTGGTCCTATATATACACAAGTAGCCATCTCGTTTGTAATAATAGTTTTCTTGTGTTGTTACCGCAACTGCAAAAAAATGCATTTTCTTTTTTTTTCTACAATTCTTTTACTGTTCTTTTTGTTTTTCGGTGCATGCAAAAAATGTAAAAATGAACCGGCGTCAAGATGCAAATCATAGCGGAAGCCGGATCAAGAGGGAGAGAGGAATGAATGAATGTATCATGAAATATTAAATCACTGTTATATTTATAAGTTGCAGGATTTTTCGAATTTGGATGCGTAATGCAGTTTATAATGGTTGTGCCTGATGCAAATGTTTGAAATGTATAAAAGAAATAAGAGAAGCTAAAAGAATGAAATAACATGGGCATATGATGTGTTATACTTTGTTGACATCACAAGAAATATTTAAGAAAATAAAAAGTAATAAAGAATGATGACATTCATTTTACAGAATTCAAAAATAGTCAATAAAATGCATGTTCGCAATAATCAAAGTCATTGATTGTAATTATTTATTGGAAATTACATAGGCACAATGATTTCATGCATAGATATATCTATAATCTTTCGGCCGGCCGGCCAGCTAATCAAGCACGAAGAAAACGCATAATATGAGTTGCATTTGGTAAAAATATGTACACATCATAATATGAATGGATGATTACAACAGAGAAAAAGAAATGATGATTATATAAAACAGCAATGAAATGTGAAAAGAATACTCGGCTATAAGAGTAATAACAATAATAATGAGAAAGCAACAAAATTTGCAAATGAACACAGATACAAACACACGCTGACACACACACACACACACACACTACCGGAATCGCAAAGTTACTACATACAACGGAATTGCAAAGTTTTGCTGAACGTCTCTACACGAACAAAAGAAAATTGTACATGATTTCGCATTCGAAGCTCGTTCACTTCATTCATTCGCATTCATTTGGGCGCATTTAGTTATATGTTGCCACATCAAAGCGATGATGTATGTGCATTATTACGTTGCTAATTCTACCAGGCAATATGAGCATGAATTGTGTGTATACACTACCCAATATTACGTGATGTGTGGCACTTATCGTATAAGATGTACTAATTTTTCCATCCGCCTTTTCTCGGTGAAATTTTTTTTCTTTTTTTTTTTTCTTTTTTTTTCATAGTCCAACTGCATGCGTTCCCGTACAATATGCAATGTGCTTGCATGTATGTTCGAACAAAAGGGCAATAAAACTAATTGTTGCAACATTCAGAGAGTGCATACATTTCATTTGGCTTTATAGAAGTTGCTCCATAGAGACGCTTTCTGTTTAGTTCACACTTTTTTTTTTTTTGTACAAAATGAAAACAAGCGATGAAAAAATGTAAAAATAGAATGTAAAATTGACATAAAATTATGTTAGTTTTTAGCTCCTCTATGCCAACTGAGACAAGAGAGTTCAACTTATTTTATATGTGTTTTTGGGTAATATAGAGACGAAGAAAAGCAAGTGAAATGAATGCACAGAGAGAAGGAAAGACAGAGGGGGAGAGAGAGAGGGCGAGAGTATATGAATATATGGAATGTGAAGAAAATTAGACACTTATCGATATTTGCTGTATATTAAATGTAAATGTGGACTCAACATGCAACATGTTTTTTTTTTCGCGAACGAGCACTCTCTTACTTGCCATCATTTTACACAACAGCCCAACAGGCATTGCTCTTTTTATTTCAATTTATCTCCATCGCTCCCACTTTTGTTCATTCTCCTTTTCACTCACACTTTCTTTCTCTCTCTTTCTGTTTCTCTCTTTCTCTTTCTCTTTCTCTCTTTCTCTCATTCTCTTTCTCTCCTTTTTATAACTCGCTCTATCCATCTCGTTTATTGAAGCAAGCCAAAGCAATATTATGTTTCATTATTATTACTATTTGTGTGGAAAGCATATCGTGTTTTGGTGTATGGTGGAATATATGGTGTATATACGCTTATGAATGATGATAACACAAAATGATAAAATGTTGTAGTTATTTAAAATATAAACTCAGTGCTAACGTAACCGCATACACATAAAATAATATCTTGTTGCGGTTTCTGTTTCTGTTGCTGTTGCTATTGCTATTGCTTTTTCGTTTTGGCTGTCGTTTCCATTGGTTTGGGGCTTAGAAGAACGAGCGTGCTCAAACTAATTCATGACTGCAGCGATGTTCACAGTCGGGATAGCTGTTTTCTTAATCGAAAAGCCCGTCTGTCATAATTTTATTGAGAAACTTTGGCGAAAAAGAAAACGATAGAACCGTGTTCATTTCACTGTGCGTCTTATACTCTCTTCCTCAATCTCATTTTATTCATATTCAAGCACACACATTTCAATGAGAGTATGATGTGGTTATGCATTTCAGTTTTCATACAATGAATTCCATGCATACATCATGTGTTTGTGCATATTACACCATGGAATCCGTATGCACTTTGATTACAATTGCATAAAATGCATTTGG
>JAQOWM010000357.1:0-12500 GCA_029041755.1 Resseliella maxima | reverse complement strand
TGTATTTTTGTGGTTGTTAATGTCATATCCTTATGCTTTCGTCGTTTGCTTTCTTTTTGAAATATTTTTAATATATATTATCGCACAGCAATTTGGATTAAGGCTTTCCATTACGGTGACGATTTTCCGTTCTTTTGTTTTCAATTGAATTTTACGTAGAGATGCATAGAGAAACACTGAGATTGAAATAGGAGAGAGAAAGAGAGAGAGAGAGAAAGAGAGAAAGAGAGAGAAAGAGAGAGAAAGAAAGTGAGAGAGAGAGAAAGAAAGTGAGAGAGAGAAAGAGAAAGAGAGAAAGAGAGAAAGGTAAAGAGAAAGAGAGAGAGAGTGAGTGAGAGAGCGAGATTGTATGTGTGTGTGTGTGTGTGTTTATGAGAACAAGGAGGATTGAGAAATAATGAAAACATTTTGCAGAAGATCTTCACGGAAGCAAGAAATGAATATTGCTGATTCGCACATTTTTCAGATGATGCTTAAAGTGCTTTTGTTGATGAGGTGTATGTAAAATGTGAATGTGATTTTATTACGAAAATATTTACACACAGTTCAAGTGATGTGTACACACACACATAGAATGTAGTTCAAACTCGCAACATGATTCAAAACGATAGTGTTCAGAAGAACTGAACCGATAGAAAATAGCAACAGTAAACGAAAAACAACACGCATACAGACAAACAAAGAACGCACACGCAATTGCGCTGAGAGAGAGAGAGAAAGAGAAAAAGAGAGAGAAAGAGAGAGTGAGAGAGAGAGAGGTGAGAGAGAGAGAGTGAGAGAGAGAGTGAGAGAGAGATAAGAGAGTTGGCAATCACTGCAATGTGATTAAATCATATTGCATAATCTATAACTGCATGAGCGAACACATTTCTTCTTATTATTATTTTGCTCGCTTGCACCTAACTAGACCCGCTCTCACTTGATCTTTCTCACTAGTTTTGCACTCAATCGGAATCTCTTAACATCTTCTCTTCGATGGCAATCTCCTTTCTATTTCGCATCGTTGATAAGTTTTTTCCCTCATTATTTTTATTATTATTATTACTATTATGATTTTAGCTCATGAGCTTCGCGTTATTCTTCGCATTTTAAACTCTTTTTTTTTGGCTTCGAATAAATAAATCTGCTTGCTGATTTTAAATATATGGTATAAAATGCAGTTTGTGTACAAATGAACTCACTTAATTTTTTACATTTTTCTTTTTTTTTAGTCAGAATTCCATTACGTTATATGATCTGATGATTTGTGTTGAATATTATTGAAAATAAAAATGAAATGAACGAATGAGTACGTGAAAGAAAGAGAAATGAACAGCAAAAGAAATAATGAATGATATAAATATTTCTATCGTCTATAAGAATTGAAGCGAATAGTAAAGAGGAAGCGAAAGAAGAAAACTATAGAATGAGTATGAGTGAATAGTGTTTTAGTGTACAAGAGGGAAACAGAGCAACTGTATGAAAGAGCAACAGAGCCCCATATTAAAAGCTAGAGAATAAGAAACCATCTTCGAATCGGTTGGTTTTAATTTTTTTTTACTTTTTTTTTCATTCTCATTAACAAGCTGAAATGCCAACAACTCAAAGAATTTCTATCAGAGTGCACTTCCACTTGACAAACAATTTTCGGGTAAACAAATGGAAGAAGTAAAGAGTTTAAAGGAGTCAAAGATCTTATCTTCAGATGTTTAGCTATGAAAAGAAAAAAAAAAAAAAAAAAAATAGAAATGCATTTATATAAAAATGCATCTCTCCTTGAGTTGTTATAGCGGATTCCTACATCCCATTTTGAGCGGTATTTCAAAGGAATGCCTAACTCGGGGAAAATGAAAATAAAAAATAAACACGAGAAAAAGAAAATATGAAAAAATGAAAAAGAACTGAAGAAAAAACCGACGAGATATAAAGACTAAAACCACACTGGTAAACACTGAATTATAACGTCGTTTTGGAATATAAACAGTACATTAATTGGTTAGAAAGAAGCACGTAAATGAGCGTCAAACCACCTAATAATTTTTCTTAGAATAACCAACCCGTCTGTTTTTGTTTATTTCTTTCCCTCACCATTTTTCTGTTATTTTTCAACGGTGTTGTTGTTGCCATTTTCATTCATGCCCGTTTCATATTATTACTTTTACGGTATAAAAACCTTTTGGTCTTTCGGATGCCATATCGAAATTCATTATGATCACACCAATGCCTTTTGGTGGGCAATAGAAATGGTAAAATTGTTGTCACACCGTGAACCATACACTATCTCCCACTTAGCAGCATCGTAAATAATGGTATGTAAGACGATGAGAATGAACGACGATTGGAGGTGCAAAACGGAACAGACAAATGAAGAAAAAGAAGGAGGAAAAAAAAAAAATTAAAAAAATGTGGAGAAAATACGAAGCTCGAAATGAATCTACAATCAGAGCGGTTCTTGGTGCAATATTGTTCTTTTAAATCGGTTGCAGGGTTTGTTTTTATAAATGAAATATTAAAAACGACCATTCGATGATTTCAAATCTATACAAAACATTGTTCCTTTTTCAATTGCAACAATTATTTTTACATTTTAACATTGGTTCTAACACACATTGTCAAAAGAATAAGAATGAAAAACAACCAGTTTGTGTGAGTGTCTAATGTATACTAATGTTATACTAATACAAATTAAATTTCTCCTAATCAGTACTTTTCTCACTAATCCGTTGATATTTTTCTGAGTTAAATAGTCCCTGATTGGTTGCATTAATTTTATCGCATTCTGTTAGTGTTTGAACGGAATATGTGCAAATGTGTAAGTATGCGGACGACCGCGCGAAGACGAATGCATTTTGTGGCGGCCGTAGCCAACTGAGCAGAATCGGTGGTCTCACTATGGTTATATACTTTGCTCATAAATTCCGCTATTTATTGGCATTGCGCTGTGAAATGAGCTGGCATACAGGTGCATTAAGAAGTATGAAAAAAGGGAAAATAATTTCTACCAACCAACCGACCGACTAAACAATTGTATGAAAGAAAAGATGAAAAAACGCACACAATTTTACATTCTTCTAAAATAAATCAGAACAAAAAAAAAATATATGTATATACATTTTCAATTCGTAAAGTCACATTTGCTCCGATGTGTTAAGGTAGTTAAGCGTGTGGAAGTGAAAAAGAGAGAGAGAAAGAGAAACCGTTGTAAGAGAGAAAAAGATATAAAGTCAAACTGAGAAAGATCCAAAGCGTGACGACGAATGTGATCCAAGTCGAAACATGCTATTGAAAACATACCAAAGTCATTGAAACCTTGTATTCGAATATGCTTTTGGTATATTATTTCGTGGTTTTATTGTTCTTGTCTATTTGCTTTGCATTGGCATAGCAGCAATTCACATTGAACCATAAATACGATGCACTGGCATTGGAAATTTTTCTCTCTTGAATGAATGTTCAATATTTTATTTCAGAGTGTATTGGTATCTGTTGACTCTCATCGATTAAAACTAAAAACATTAATTTTTTGCTGCTACTGTATCCTACCTCATTTTATCGCATCGAATTCGATGAAAAAATAGTAGTTTGTATCACATGGTTTTGCATACATTCAAATTGCCAACAGCATATTTTGTTCGAAATTCATTTTCATTTGATTGTTGATTAACAAAAAAAACTAGCCAATCATAACAAGTACTACGATAGCGAAAGCAAAAATAAACACAAAAAAAAGATGAAGAAGAAGAAGAGCAAGCAGAATAAAACCAAAGGCAAAAAAGAACACATGCACAAAATAAATGACATAAACACATTTTAGTTCATTGAATTGCCTGCGTAACTGTTTAATTGCATTATGCTTCGATTCGGAGGGCTTTTCGCTCTTTTCTGATGAAATAAGCAATTTTATTGTTGTCAATCACGTTGTTGTTTACATATATTTTCGTCATTTTGACTTTAATCAGGTCAAATGAGACACCGATGTATGATTACTATTCAATTCGAAACCATTTCAACAGCGATCTCAATCTAGAGTCTGTGAAGCATAGATGGGCAAGGAGGGTTTAAACGCCCCTCCCCCCACCATCTAAAATTTTCCGAGAAGACCAAAATCCAAAGAGGGCCCGTGAACTCCATTCTACCTAGTATAAACTTTTTTATTTCTCTTTTAAAACCCTAGCAATTTGAAACAATTCTTCAAGGGTCAGAGATGAGTGAAAGGAACTCTGGGAACCCTGTATCAGAAC
Organism: Resseliella maxima; assembly: GCA_029041755.1. NCBI lineage: Eukaryota > Metazoa > Arthropoda > Insecta > Diptera > Cecidomyiidae > Resseliella > Resseliella maxima. Next base: position 8,280 of record JAQOWM010000357.1, on the reverse strand, counting down.
CAATGATTGGTTCCTCTTTGCTTGTTCATTTATACAATGTACGATTTAAGAATTGTCTCCATAAGAGGTCAATTTTGACAGTTTATTTGGAAATTTGTATAAAACATTTGGGCATTGGAACATTGAACGCTGTTGTAATAGCGAAAATAAGTTCATCAAACAACATTCATTCAAGGAAATCGTGAAAATTCACAGAATAAACCGAATGCTTGACGATTTACATTGGTGTCATTTTCGTAAAATTATCAACATGAGGAAGAAAAAAAAATGATAAAATGTGAGTGCGATAGAGATAGAAAGAGGATTAAGGCCATTGAGTCTAAGTAGGAATTGTGCCCGATGTCAATTGAATTTACCTAATGCAAATCCGCAGCCACGTGAATCGAACGAGAAAAAGAACTTCTTCACATATTTCGTAGCAGTAGCAGAAGCAGTAAAGCTTCAATTTAAAGCAGAAGCATTAAATGGATTTTGCAAAACACTTGAATCGGTAATCACGAATAGATTTTCATTTGTACTCACATATAACTATATCAAAATAGCTGTTGAAAAAAAAAACCAAGCAAAGACGTTGTTAGGTTATTTGATAAAGTCGTAGGAATGACAAGAGAGAATGTAAGAAATAAGAAAAGTGGATAAAAAACGTAAAACGAAATGATATAGATGTGTAATTTGTCGAAAGTGTAATATACTTCTTCATATCTCTTGCTACCCATCTCAAAGTGCCACTCGGTGGAAAAGAATAAAGAGGCGAGCAGAGAGAGGAAGAAAGAAAGGGTGAGAAAGCTTACAGTTGGACATGGAGGGATTTGCAATTGGATGTTTTTTTTTTTTTTATTCTCATCTACTGTTGCTTGCCTTACAACATTCATCGCAATGTTCAAACATATAATCGAGACAAACGACTATTTTCATTGCCATTTTACGAATGTTCAGCTCGAAGCAATTGCTGAGGCACATATTTATTTCACCATCTTGTCATTGTTTCAGAATAGTTCATAATTATTATAGATCTTTTGTATATTGCTATATATTCATTTTTCTCTTTTCTGTTTTTATGAGATTGTCGTTGAATGTTTTGCTGGTCTATGCGACCGATTGCCGACTAGACAGAAATATTTGCAATGACAACAAACATATACCGTCTACGGGGCAATAGACTGTATGAGATTGATTCAAGAACACAAAATGGAATCATATGGAATGTTTATGAAAATCGCACTATATTAGAGTTTAAAGAAGAAAATAAAAAGGCCAACAATTTTTCGTCATAGTTGATAAATTCTTGAACGTGAATTTTTTTCACCGATGAGTGACAAAGCGAAGAGAAAGAGAGAGAGAGAGAGAGAGAGAGAAAGAAAAGGAGAGAGAGATAGAACATTGCGAAATGAGAGAAAGAATTTGAAAATCCATGCATATTAACAATTCAACTCTGTTCATGAGAGTTGAAAACAATATCCTCATATTTGAAATGGCAAAAGGAAAAGGAAAAGTAAAAATATAAAGTGGAAATATTCGAATCTGTTTTGTGTTTACGTTTTGTTTTTCACAAAAGTAGAAAAACACATATACAACCCCAAAAGGGTGACCAAGAAAACGAGCACAATATCCACATTAAACTATCAACCCAAACACATAATATGGAAGATGTGTTGAAAAAGTTTTCGAAAATTTAAAAGTGGCAGAAAACACATGCACATAAAATATTATGGTTTGCTCATAAAATAAATTACCTCAAAGTTCACTGCACAGCATATAAATCCAATTAACTATCAAAAGAGCGTATATATGAGGTAGAGTAAATGAGAAGGAGAGAGAGAGAGAAAGAAAGAGGGAGGGGGAGGCAGAAAGAGAAAGAGAAGGAGAGAGTGACAGAGATTAGATTACAAGTAAAAGTGTCGTTGATGGGTTTGCTGTTCATTGAACATTGGTGTGTTGAGCGAATGTGAGGACGATACCAGGAGCAACTTAGATTGTTGTCCACGTTCATTCCTGTTCAAATACAATTTTTGAGGCTATTATGGATAAACAGACCATTTATCACCTCTAATTGACATTATCGCGCTTCCATCTCTCGTAATTTTTTTCGCTCTCAATCTTATTTGGTCTTCTTAACTGTTCGTAAGGTAATAAAATATTTTTCTATGGTTGGACGTTCGTTTGTTTAACCTTCAAACCGTTTCTATGGTTTTCGACATATTCCAATTTCTTGGGGTCAGATTGACCCGTAATGTGTTTTCTATGGAAATGATTTTAAAAAAAATTGTATGAATAAACATAAATAATCTTCACAAAATAGATTTTATTGACGTATAATAGGGGCATTTTTAGGGGCACTTTTCTCTCTCTCTTTCTCTCTCTCTCTCTTTCTCTCTCTCTCTCTCTCTTTCTCTCTCTCTCTCTCTCTCTTTCTCTCGCTCTTTCTCTCTCTCTCTTTCTCTCTCAATCTCTCTTTCTCTTCGCTTTGTCAATCATCGGTGAAAAAAATTCACGTTCAAGAATTTATCAACTATGACGAAAAATTGTTGGCCTTTTTATTTTCTACTTTAAACTCTAATATAGTGCGATTTTCATTAAGATTCCAGTTTAGTTGTGTCTGATGTTGATGACTGTTCGTTCTCGGCTCCCTCACGATTAGATGATGAATGTCGCGGTGGTGATGTGTTACTGCCACTGGCATTTTTAACCATACGCGTTTTACGCGATCTCTTGAATTTGGCCATATCTTCGCCGAACACGTCGCCCGTTCTCAATGACGAAATTAAATCATCGAATTCTCCTTTGTAGCTGCTTTTGAATCACCTTTTTCCAATCCTAAATTCTTTGCTACAGAACTGAGCAGACCTTCCTTATTTGTACGTTCGATGGTACGTTTTTTGAGCTGAAAAAATTACAAAACGGAAAACGCAAAACATTAATTAATTTTGATTAAACAACATATTTTCGAAAAAAAGAAATAAAAAATGCTTACTTCAGCCTCTTGTTTAGCTCGTTTCTCTTCCTCTTCTTGGCGTTTTCCAAAGTTCTTATTATCTTGACGGGCTTCCATGAATGATGTCAAGAATAAATTAAAAATACCAAGGAATTCATCGGATTGAATCACTGTACCATCTTCACCAAACAAGCGAACAGCACGATCAAATCCGATCACCGGCTCGTGGTGTTCCTGCACTTCGATTAAACTCAATTTCACGTCCCACATCGACTAAACCATTTGGCAACAATGAAATATCTTTATCCATTTTGGCCAATGATATTTTGGCTGCTTGACGAACATGTGGTAAATCTTCGTCCAATTTTAATACATCTTTGAATTTCTTTTCAAATACTTCAACCAAATAATGTAATAAAGTTGTGCCTTTGTGGCACTCGATTTAGTGTCAGCCAAATGATTGAGAGATGCCAAACGAAAATCAGATGTATTTCCTCGAGCGCCACAATTCATATAATTTCCGAGAGCCAAAATCACTTCAAGCATACGACGTAAACGTCTTGAACGTGCCATTTCACGGGATGCTTCCATTACATTTTGGATTCTTGGTTTCAAATCTTTTACTGCAATCATGAAACGCTTCTTGTAATGAAGACTACGTAATCGTTGCTCATAGTGAGTAATCCTGAAATTAAGATGAAATGCATGAATTAGTCTTTTTTTATGTTTTCAAACAAAATTTATGTTCATTGTAAATGCAGAAAATGGCTTACTTTGACATTTCATACAAAAAGCGATCAGCTCGGGCTAATGAATCGATATCTTCTGAATTTTGATCCAACAAAGTACGCTCTTCTGCCGATGATGTGAATTTCACAGCCACTGTGTTTTCATTAGATATAATATTGAATATTGTTCGTATACGAACGCATAAGTATATATACTTAAGCGTATATATTGTTATTAATACGCAAGCGTTGCGGTCTAAGTAAGCAACGCTTAAGTAATAATAACACTCATGAAAATCTGTACATTATTTGCCACGCTATGTTTATGCCATGTTTCAACGTGGAAGTCGAACTCATGTGTATGAGAGAGCGTAATTTTGACGTACTTTTAAACAAGCCATATCATATTCAAGCCGCAATTAGTAGATCTATACATTTGTACTTTAAAATTTCTTCGTCCGACATTTTCAATTTGCTCAATAGAATTGTGTAGTTTTGTGCGAGATGACCATCAATAACCGATAAAATTTTGGCACGTCCTTTGCCCATTAATTGCAAATCCTCGACCGAACCATCATTCTGCAAAGCAAAAGTAGAGAATTTTTTCAAATAAATGTTTAAGCAGAATGCTTGATTTAAGTAAAATTGTACTTAAGGTCACTTACGGGTACGCCATTCTTTTGGTAAGCACAGTTTGTCAATATTTTCAAGTTCAATATTTGTGTACAATTTGCTATCATCTAATTTGCTACAAATTGTGCCTTGTACTTTGGCATCGGGAAATTTAGACCAATTGAAGCTATTAAGTGGGTTACTGAAGTTTGGCATTTTTCATTTCAAATGCACTTTTTCTGATCACACCAGCGACGTCTGATTTTTAAAATTTGAACTAAAAATACATACACTGTCAGACAAATTACAAACGATTCAAATCATTAAGTAAAAAATCCATTAAACAACAAAGTCGCTGCAAGTTATATTTGATTAAAAATAGTTTCTATCAATAAACAAAAAAGTGTAAACGAAAAGTGTTTTCCCTTCAATCGTTGTAAAAAAAAAAAAAAAAAAAAAAAAATAAAAATAATTATTAAATAAAATTTTGTGAAAAAAAAAACAAATTATATCGAAATTCAAGCGCAATATGTCAACAATATATACTCAAAGCGCGGCCATTGTTGGCACAGAAACCGGTGTTTCTAATACATCGGATGCATTAGCAATTGCTTCAAAAATATGCATTGAAACACCGATCCCATCACCAGAAATGATTCCATCGGCCTGCATATTCACGCATTTCTTCCGTTTTGATAATATTAAATGCAAATCAAAATCGTTGCCATTGCGTTGGATGGCAAACAAAGAATCGCCAGTTAAATCGATCAAAGAACGTCAAATATCCGAATGTAGCGATGATTTTATCTTCTTTGAAGACGACGCAATTGATGGGCGCAACGATTCCACCGATGAAGATTTTACTGATTCCACCGATGACAGTGACAGTGAAGAAGAAAGCAGCGATAAAAGTGATTCTTCGGATTATTCAGTGGCATCAAATCGGAAGCACAACTGTGAAAATAATCAACCGGAATCTGGTTTTGCAGAGAAAAAGGTGACTTTTAATCTATGCCCAAATGTACGCGAGATTCGTGCATGGCAATTTGCCTATACGGCAGCACGGAAAAGTCAATGGGAGCAAATTGGCCGTGATCGAGTACGCTTTGAAAGCAGAATCAACGGATTGAGCTGTATTCTTTCACCAATTCTAAAGCCCGAACATCGACAAAAGATGTATAAACAAAGATTTTTTTAGCAGAAATTAGATGAAATTGAACATTTGCAAAAAGTGTTATTTTTTTTAATTATTCACCTTTTATTGTAAATGTTTAAGTGTTGCAATAAACGACTTTAACAATAATTAAGAAAAAAATCAATTGAAGATGTGTTATAATTTTAATTTTTATATAAAATATACGGAAGTAGAAAACTAGCAAATATTATTGGAGGTATAAATACATATATAATGTCGCATTTTTTGCTTTATTTGAAAAACAAATTGAATGAATACATTAATCAAAGTATTGGCCATCAGAAGCTATGACTTTTTCCCATCTTTCTGGTAGCATACTAATTCCACATCGGAAGAAATCCTCATCTTTTGAGGCAATGAATAAATCGACCCAATTTTTGACTTCCTCAGAAGAAGTGAAGCGTGTATCAGCCAGGTGATTCTGCATTGATTGGAACAAATCTATTGAGTAGATCGAAAGGAGAGTATGTTTTTGTTCAGCTGTGTATTCAGCTATAGCTGAACAAAAACATACTCTCCTTTCGATCTACTCAATAGAAATGGTAATCAGAAGTGGCTATGTCTGGGCTATACGGCGGGTGGGGTAGCACATCCCACTTGAGTGTTTCCAAGTATGTTTTGACAACCTTTGCAACATGTACAGATGTACTGTTATTAATATTTTAGCCGCTAAAATATCTAATAACAAAATATTTTTAATAAGAGGGACTTCTTTAATAAAATATAAAAATTTTTAATAAGAGGATTTCTGTCACTGGGGATCTCTACCGAAGAAATTCTTAAATTTGTGCTGAAAATGTATTCATTTTGTGATCGAATTTGATTGTTTGGTTTATCAAAGTTATTTACTAGTGCAAATAAAGGCATGGAAGTTAATTTCAATGGAAAAAATATCCACACAAGATGTTTTTGATGCGAGAAATGAACAAAATTGCTCTTTCATCAAATGTGCACTTCAGCAACACTCTCTGATGTGCCAAATTACAAACTTATGCATTTTAACATTGCATTTGGCATCAATAAAGTTGCTGAATGAGATTTTGTACAAAATTAATGGAAATTATTCTTCGAAAGACTAAATAATTAGAGTGTACCTCTATTTTTGCACGATTAGAAAAATGTGATTTTCTAATTACTGAAGCAAACAGCTTGAAACTCCCAGAATAGTTGTCAAAATACACTTAATTATTGAAAAGAGAGGTCCATTCTATTAAGTCATAAAGTGAACGAAGTGCACTCAATAGAATAAATATAAATTTTTGTGAGTTTTCTGAATATCAAAAGGGTGTACCTTTATTTTTTACGCTGACTGTATAAATGGAAAATTAAGCAAATGAATTATTTTTTTTTTATTGAACTGAACAAAAACAAATGGAATGTAATGTGTATTGAAATTTGTTAATAAAAAAAATTAAACTCCGATCAATTTGGGTTCTTTCTTGCTAATTTGTGTGTCACAATGAAACTACTGGATTTTTTTTTTGGAATAAATAATTCCGTTACAAAAACGATGGAAATGGCGTCAAAAAATATTTTTTAATAACAATGTTATTAAAATATTAATAACATTTTTTGTTATTAAATATCTAATAATATTATTATTACATTTTTAATAATAGTGGATGTTATTAAAAAGACCAAAAATTGTTATTAATTAATAATAGAAATGTTATTAATTTTTTAACGAATATATGTTATTAACTAAAATATTGTGTTATTAATTCAATAAGAAGTTCCTGTTATTAAAAATTTTCAAAAATTTTTTCAATAAGAAATCCTCTTATTAAAAATTTTTTAAAATTTTTTTAATAAGAAGTCCCTCTTATTAAAAATATTTTTCAATACAAATATTTTAGTGCCACGCACATCTGTAGCAACATGTGACCGAGCATTGTCATGTTGAAGAATCACTTTGTCATGCCTTTGCTCATATTCTGGCCGCTTTTCACGCAATGCTCGGCTCAAACGCATCAGTTGCCTTCGGTAGAGATCCCCAGTGACTGTTTCATTCGGATTCAACAATTCATAATATACCACACCCTTCTGATCCCACCAAATACAGAGCATTACCTTGAATCCGTGGATATCTTGCTTTGATGTCAATGGTGCTCGTTTGCCACACTTCATATATGCTGTTTTTTGCTTAGGGTTATCGTAATGGATCCACTTTTCATCGCCAGTAACAATCCGATGCAAAAAACCCTTCCTTTTTTGCCATTGGAAGCAGCTGCTCACAACTGAAAAATCGTCTTTCCACGTCTCTTGTCTTCAGTTCATGTGGTACCCAATTCCCATGCTTTTGAATGAATCCCGCTTCTTTCAAATGTATGGAAATTGCTGGTTGAGTGACTCTCAATGATTTTGCAAGTTCTTCTTGCGTTTGACATGGATCCTCATTGAGTAATGCCTCCAATTGTTCATCCTCGAACTTTTTTTCTCTTCCGGCACGCTCCTTGTCTTCGACATCAAAATCACCATCTCTGAAGCGTGTAAACCAACGCTGACACATTCTAACGTCTACAGCATAGTCAGGATAAGCTTCAGTGAGTAAACGATGTGCTTCAGATGCATTTTTCTTCAAATTGAAAATGTAAATTAACACTTCCCACAAATGCTGTTTTGATACCACGAAAGTTGACATTTTCACCGTAATAAAAAAGTGTTGTATGTAAACTTGTGTTCACTGTGACAGATGGCTTTTAATAGATTTTTTTGACGCTCTTTAAGATGCAATAGCTGTCAATATCAAAAATATGACATCCATGATAGATATGAAGTTAGATACGAATGCGACATTATATATTTATACCCCC
>JAQOWM010000989.1:0-21335 GCA_029041755.1 Resseliella maxima | reverse complement strand
TGATATTAATTACTACTCATTAATCATTGAATGGTCAGTTAATTTTTGATGGCGATTTTTATGGTTAGAGATTATATGTGTTGGCATTAATATTAATTACCGAAAGTTTTATTTGATTGAATTGTATATTAAGATTTTTGAGAACATTGTTACTGCAATTGCAATTTTAATTACGAAATCAGTCCAAAAAGATTTAATCATTGTGTCCGGTAATTTTAATTTGTCTAATTTGTTATGGATATCTGATGACATTGATGATCCAAATGTTTCATATCCTATTAATGCATGTTCAAGGAAGGAATTGTTCATTTTGGATTCTTTCCATGGATTTGGTTTGTCACAGATTAATAGAACATCGAATAATAATGGAAAAATGTTGGATATGATCTGGACGAATGACCCAGACCTGTTATATAGTTTAAATAGTGATATTTTTTTGGTGAAATCTGCATCATAGATCCATTGAAATTGTGGTTTCTGAATGTGAGAATAATGAGAGAAATTCCAATTTTAGTTTCTATTATGATTTTAGAAATGCCAATTATAATGATTTGAATGATCATTTAAAAAATGTAGATTGGAATTTGATATTATCAAAGGACTCACTTGAGGACAATTTAACACTGTTTTATTCGAGTATCATCGTAAATTGATTCACACGTTGTCTTGAAGAAGAGAATTAATTCATCTCATCCAAAATGGTTTAATTCAAAAATGATTAATTTAAAGAATAGATTGAATAAACTTCGCAAAAAAAGGCATAGTTCATTGGATCATGACTTGAATTTCAGGAATAGTCGCACTGAATATAATAGATATTCGCGTATTGCTTATAATAATTATAAGGTTAAAATGGAGGAATTGATTGTTAATGATCCAATGGAGTTTTTCAAATTTGTAAATACAGTTAGAAAGAGATGGTTAAGGGATGGTTATGTTTCTGTCAAAGTACTCGCATTTACCGCTCTACTGATTAGGTTTTTTTTATTGAAATTAAAATATTTATCATTACTTTTAAAATTAAAAAAGTTGTTTTGTTGTGAATTTTGCTTCATCTTTTTGTGAATTAATTGAAGTTTTTTTAAAACAACTCTTTTAACACAAATTTTGTTATTTATTTTGTAACTAATCTAGTTTCAACGGTTTTTACGCGAATTCTGAAGAACGAAACACATTTTGTAATATTTCCGTGATGACTGTTCTGGGTTCGTGTGATATTTGATGTCGATTTTGGACTCCTGCATTTGGTGTTGAGTTGTGCAAATTTTTATATATTAATCGTCGAAATTGATTTTTTATTGTTGGCCAAAATTTCTGAATGTTTCTTTTACTTTGAATTTTATTTTCACATTGATGTCCGAATTTTGGTGGAATACAGGTTCGTGTCGTTCGCAATGCCAAATATAATGTACTTGATACAATTATATTCTGGTTGGTGGAGGCGATGGTGATTATAATGAAAACACAATTGTCGATGAAAAATAACTTTGAAGTTATTCATTTATTTTTACTTTGTATTGGCAACAAAGGGTTCGAATTACATTGCTAAACGCACCGGCCGCGTGACGTTGAGGTCTTAACACAACAATAAATGATAATAAATGAACATCGACTCAGCTGTTGCGCATGCTTAAATAGCCAAAAAGTGCATGCAATGCGCAAAAGCTGAATCGATAGGTCAGCTAATCACTACAATTTGCTAATCGGAAGGTGCCGATCATATCGCAAATATCGATTACGATAACATTCTTTTTAAACAAAATTATAGAATTGGTGGAACAGGAGGATGTAGAGAAGATTTTAGATTTGTATCAAAAAAGTTTACTAGGTGGTCATTTTAGTACGGATAAAATGTTTAAAACAATATCCGAATTCTATAATTGGAAAAATATGTCTGCGGATATAAAGAAATTTGTTCAAAAATGCCCAATATGCGAAAAAACTAAGGTGACAATTAACACTAAGGTTCCAATGCAAATATCAAGCTTAGGCGAAATTCTTTTCGATCACTTATATTGACTTTGTGGGACCAATTCCCAAACGTGAATCAGGCAACAGTTACATTTTTACTGCTACATGTGACCTGACTAAATTTTTGGTAGCTATTCCGACTGTTGATTGCTCTGCCTTAACGTCTGCTAATTGCCTTTTGGAACACATAATTTGTCGATACAACTTTCCATCGAGACTAATTTCAGATAATGCTTCAAATTTCACTTTTCATGTCATCAAAGAATTGACACATTTGTTCCAAATAAAAAAGATTTTTACAACGCCATACCATCCACAAGCTAATATAGTGGAACGATCCCATAGAACGTTGAATGCATATCTTAGAGCGTTTACGGATAAAAATAAAGAGCAATGGGATGATCTCTTGAAATTCGCTACATTTGTTTACAACAATACAATACACACCACAACTGACTACACGCCACATGAATTAGCACACGGTTTCAAGATTCAAATACCCAATCATCTGACAAAAGCTAAACTATCATATAATTATGAAAATTTAGCAACTAATGTAAGAAACAATATAGCTGGTGCATTGAAAATTACCAAACAACATCTGTATAATAATAAGAAAATAAAAAATAAAATGTATTATGACAAGGATGCTACTGAAAGCGATATTAAAATTAACGATTTAATTTTAATTGAAGATCCAATCAAAAAACACAAATTTCAGAATGTCCATATCGCGTTACCAATGTATCAGACAGTTATTTAGAAATAATAAAAAAGGCAAACTAACCAAAATGCACAAAAATTTAACCAAAAAGGTTAAAGTGGATTATGATAATGTACCAAATATGACTGATGATATTTGAAATCAATCAATTGAAATGAAAACACAAACAAAATATTTTTGAAAAAGACACGTTCTATTCATTTTTTTGCTTAACACTAAAATACATATGAAAACGCTTAATGACATTGAAAACAAATAATAACATTTTCAATGAATTTATCTAATTTCTATGGATTATTATTAACTATCTTGTGATCCAGTTAACTATCTCACACAAACGATAGTCGGGATAAATATAGCTACTCGGAAAAATATCTTCGATCTGCGTTATTCGCCGTTGTCTTCATTCGAACTGATTGGAAAAACACTGTAAAATAAAGAAAGAGGAAAGTTTTCTTTAAAATAAGCTATTTTATTATGTCTTACTATTCTTCGTTATCTCTTCTCGTCGTACTACTGGCACCACAATGATACTCAGAAATATGCCGACCGTCTCGCTGAAAAATTAAAAATATACAAAAATTAAATAAGAGACAAATGCAAAAATAGAGAAAAATATTTTTTGTCAATTTCTTAAGGAAAAAGACAACGATACATACTACTGTGGGCAAAACCTACCGGGAATTTGGTTATATTTCAAAAATTCTTTTTTTATTCTTCCAAATCAATTTCATCGCCTTCAAAGTAATCCCCTCCCGACGCAATGCACTTATGCCAACGTATTTTCCAATCTTCGATGCATGCCAAAAAGTCACTGGCAGGGATGGCCTTCAGAGCGCGCGCCGATTCACGTTGAATCTCTTCAATCGACTCAAAACGATGTCCCCGGAGCGGTCTTTTTAGCTTAGAGAACAGCCAGAAGTCACACGGAGCTAAATCAGGTGAATAAGGTGGTTGCGGAACGATATGAGTTGAATTTTTGGTGGAAAAATCTAAAAAAACCAATCAAAGAAATTTCATGGTTTTGGAACCAAACGTGAATTGGAACTTTTAACTTAAAAAAAAGCTTTTGAAACGGTGTTCATAGTTTATGTGGAGAACCAAGAGATCTAACCATCACTCTTAAAGTTCATCGACGATGTTTCACTGAAAATTTTCTCATTTTTTTGATGTTGATGGTCGTTCAAGCCGATTTTTAGAGGTTTAGGTGTTCTTCAACTTCTAGGAAAATTTTCTGTCGTTTGAAAAACCTGGATCTTATTACAGTTCGATAGAGGAAGGTTCAATATATGATCTCAAAAGATCTGTTTGTCGAAATTTGATATTGCAAACAAAATTTATTATAACTTCTTTTGAGAAAAAAATGGAAAAAATGTGCAAAATCGCCAAATGCACTTTTGGTTGCTCACAAATCACAAACCAAACTACTTGAAAAATAGAGATATTGTCATGAAATTTGACACAGATGTCAAAGACAGTACTGCCAACCTAAAAATAAAAACACTTGTCCCTATCGGAAGACCAATGAAGTTTAAATTTAAATTTCCCGGTAGGTTTTGCCCACAGTAGTATGTTCAAATCACTTGATATTTTTTGTACTTACCTCAAAAAATAATCTTTTCACATTAATGAACTTGATAATATCAAGTTATCATATAAGTTGATATACACCTCTTGTTCGGTTACCACTTGTCCAAGATGATAGTTACAATTTGCGCATAATACATTTTGGTTATTTCCTGGTATTACACGATAACAATTTTCTTCAAAAACCCAATAGAATTTGATAAATCCATCACGAGTTACAAATTCTAGGAAAATGTCGTCGAAAAGAACATAACATTGTTTGCAACAATACACGTAATCAAACATTTTTAATATTTTATTCAAAATCAAAACGTCACGATGTGCATCGTTGACGTGATTTAACAACAAAAAATCAGAAGAAAAATGTTTACTTTTTTCTCAAACGACATTTTCACTCTAAATTTTAGGAAAAAAAATAATAATAAAAACAAATCGCTACCGAAATAATAATAATAATAGACTGTTGTATATGCACAACAGTAGCATTCGTGCACATATGGCAAATCACTTGAAATATCAAAAACAAGTAAATGGAAAACGTCAAGTGTGTTATAAATCTTTGATTTTTATTACCGAAATAGAGAAAAATGCGTACAAAAATGAATATTATATAATTTGTTAGTAAAACTACTTTTTCCTTCGTTTCGATTTGTTAGTTAATACATGAAAAAAAACAGTGATTTTTAAAAAAAAAATGCTGCTACTAAAGTTATATAAAAGAGAAGAAAAAAAAAAACGTGTGTTTATGTTGATTTGTTTTGGTCCATGTTTTCAGCAAGACTCGAACAATTCAGTAATTTCATCAATTGTAAAATGTCCAAATGTGAAATCGAAATTGAACATAGTTTTGATTGAAAATCTCTTGCACACTTTCCGGATTTATGTGAGAAACTTCCAAAAAATGAAGAAAATTGGCTAAACACTCAATTTCTTGTTCTCGTATTGGGGGCCAAATGGAATGTTGAACCACTTCAGATGCATTTTCGATTATTTCAATTCTATTATTCCGAAAATATGTATCCATTGAATTTGCGTTTTCGTTATTTTCAATGTTTGGATTTTCAATTCTATTATTCCGAAAATATGTATCCATTGAATTTGCGTTTTCGTTATTTTAAATGTTTACATTTTCAATGTTTACATTTTCAATGTTTACATTTTCATCGTTCAAAATTTCTTCATTCATAATTCCATCACTCATATTGTCATTAAAAATATCTTCAGCAAATATATTGTGAATAAACGGATTCTCATTATGCAAAAATCCAATATTTTCTTCTCCCATGTATTCAATATATACGGTGTTAAATTTCTATCTTCATCATCTTCGTATTCATCATCAGCATCATAATCAGCAAATACAATTTCGATAGTGTCATCCGATGAATCATCAATTTCAGTAAATGATAAATCGTCGTCTAGATCATAATATTGTAACCAAGGTTCACGATACCACATACTGAAATCTTGCATGGATAGCAAATTATTTTCACGGGTTCGTTGCATATGATTGGATCCACTTGTAAAGTATTAAGAGCTCTTCCATTTACGCTTAATTCGGGACTATCCATTTCAAGTTCTTCATCATCTTGTGATCAGAATAATGAGTTGAAACACGATAACAAGTAGTTACTTGTGGTTTAACTTCAAATTTAATACGTTTGTTTATAATTTTATGTTCATCGTCACTTGCGTTTGCGTTTTAAATTCTTCTTCGGTATCTCAACGATCTTACTTTTAGACGTGAAAAAAATAATGTTTGTTTTCAGGGGTTCAAAGAGCAATTCACGTATAGCAGCAAACATAACAATTCCGTTTGAAACACTAATATTTTGTTGCAACGTATATTACCGCAATACGCGAACAGGCCCTTTACAATTATATTGTTGCAATTTATTAAATAACTTTTATAATTACAATTTTATTTAACTTAACTTTTTTTACAAAAGAAAAAAAAAAGATGGAAAAACGGAAAACAATAACAAATTAAATGATTAATACAATGAAAATATTGATCCTTACAATCGATGATACTTTCGCGATGAAAAATTTGATTTCCACATCCAAACAATGGACCTTCACCACAAATGAACATTTTAAATGCGAAAGACGCAGTAATCAATAGTTCTAACACTTTCATTTTTTCTTCTTTCAAACAATTTTTCAAAACAAACGTTTTCACTCTTAGACGACAAAATCAAGAATGATTCAATTTCTTTTAAAATTTTGGGTGTTTAATCCAAATCTTTCTCATTTGGTTTCGCAATCACACTAGCCGAATGCATTTTTCGGCCATAACGTATGGACCAAATAAATGAAACCATTTTATTCACATATTTTCTTTAAAAGCAAAAATGCATTTATACATGAACTTAGAACATACCATAATCTCAAAATTCACTAAAATAATAGAAATGGAATTAACGGTTTCTTCTATTACAGTTCAAAATGAAATTGCTATACGCATTCATGTTCATGACCTTCTTCAACATTTGCTACTCACAACAACCAAGTTATGTACGAAATAACATAGGAGATTTGTATTTTACGGAACAAAACTGGCATATAAAATATGATTTAGACATTAGAGATTATACGAATAATACATATTTAATTAGAGATTGCATTGATAGTTTGACAGAATTATGTTCAAAATCTAAAAATCCTTTATTACTTTATAGAAGATACTAAGCGACATAAAATTGAAATAGAAAAAACGGGTATCAAAATTAAAGACACATACTAGGAAAAAGAGAGGTTTCTTTTTCATTCCTATTGTCGATACGACAATACTTTATTTAATGGCAGAACAATTTTCTCAGCAGCAAGCCGTTGTTGAAATTAAAAAGGAACTCGAGGAAAATTTGAATATTCTCGAAAAAACTGTAAAAACTTCAATTGAAACACTTGAATTGAATGAAAAAACAATAAATAAAACGGAAAAAGCATTAAACCAACCACAAAATCAAAAAACAAATTTAACCATAAAATTGGAAGAAAATCAATTATTCAATAATATTATGAATCTTATATTATTACTGAAACTTAATCATGAAAAATTTAAAACCAAAAAAAAAAATACGCAAAGAGTTATTTAGCGTTATCGACTACAATAGAGAAAGTTAATGATAATTTGGGTTCAGATCTATTCCTGCCACAGCCAGAATGATTTGGTGAAAATAAATTCATAAAAACATTTTATGACTTCAATAATACACATGTATCTATTCATATACAAATACCAATTTTGAAAAAAATAAAATATGAAATGATGGAATATATACCTGTTCCATGGATTGAAAATGAAACTATGCATATTATTGACTTAGAAGTAAGAAAATTCTTCAAAAATGATAATTTATACCTGACATCAGGTAAAAATTCATTCGATAATTACTGTACCATCAATAAACATTTTATTATATGCAATACCCTTTGGGAAGAGACACTTTTTGAAATACCTCACTGCATTTTAAATTCTATGGAAAACGCAAATGATTCAACTTGTGCAAAAATTGAACTTCCATTAAACAATTATATTATTCGAGTATCAGATAAAATAATTTTTGCTGTTGTTACAAATCCAATAGAAATAGTGAAAAGTTGTAATGGTATTGAAAAAGCAATTACACTAGAAAACTTTTCTATTATCGGTTTGGGGTAAAAATGCAATATTTTTAAATACACATACGATCATATTCTTGATAACTATACCTCAACTATATCAATTGATTCACAATTTATTATTCCGGATATAAATATTTCACTCGTTTTCATGCACAGACCATTATCAGAAATTAAAATTATAAGTAAGGAAGAAATAAATATATCAAAAAGGAAACTTAGAGATATTGAATTAAAAGTACCTGACAGAAGGAAAAAAATCAATGACATTGCTTCAAATGGTATCTTAAATAACATTTTAAATTTTTTTTCGGATAGATTTACCAGCATGAGAGAATATTTCAGTAACAAAATTGTTACCATTATATGCGCTCTAATCGGCATATTGATTTGCATTTATATAATTAAACTTTTGATCAAAAGGATTCTCTGTTGAAAATTTTTTGTGTGTTCATGTATCGAAAAAACTTCTGAATAAGAAAAAATTTTTGCTTTGAAAATTTTTCCTTTTTCCCGATGGATGGGGAAACTGTAACACGCTCAGCTGCAAACAAACAATGAATGAATCATAGTTTGCATGCGCTCGCGGTTACAAAACTCACTTAGTATATAAGTAATTAATCTTTACACTTAGAACACATTAGTTAAATATATTAAATAGTTTTAAGTTTTATTCTTTCATTTATGAATAAATCATAAGCATACAATTTATTGCAAGCATTTCTTCCGAGTGCAATCAGTGCATGTTCCAACATGTTTTGATACATTGTTAATTTCATAATGTTGTTTAAGCGGATGAATCATAAACATATTATTAGTTGCGAGCATTTCTTCCGAATGTAACCGGAACAGGTTTCAACATGTTTTGATGCACTTAGCATAACATACGTTATGCAATATAGTTAATTGAAATCAAAACATAGAATTGGACCAAGCGATGGAAAAAGCTCTTGGTCGTAATTGCGTCATCAAATACACCGACTTAGAGTTAGAGATTTTGCATAAGAGTAGGGATAGAATTTACTTATAAATATTAGAACATTTTCTATGAGAGTTCAGAGTATGTTTTAAGATTCAGTAAGAATCAGTCTTCCCCCAGAGTTGTAAAATCTCTAAGAAAATTATTGTGAAGTACAGCATAAGAATTTTCAAAAGAATAAAAATTATAACGTTGATGAAAAAAGAAACCAAAGTGTTTGAAAAAATATAAACTAGAAACTGTGGAAATTATCCGAACATCGAGCATACGACTTGTATAATTTCGAAAAGAGATTATCCAAGCGTATACGATTATTGAAAGAAGCTCATAAGGAGACACTTCACGGAAATTTGCAGTTAATGTTTCATTATGTTAGAACGAAATATTGGATAATAGGAGCGGGAGAAGCCGCTATTACAATAGTTAAAAGATGTATTAACTGTACGGGATATGCAAAAACAGAGCGAAACCAATTAATGAGCGATTTGCCAAAAGAACGATTAACAAATTCACGACCATTTGCATATTGTGGTGTGAATTATTTTGGGAATAATCAAGTTAAACGATATGAAGGGCGATGTAAATCAATTGATACAAGTTATGCAGCAGTTTTCGTGTGCATGTCAACGAGAATGGTACACATTGTATGTGTTCCTAATTTGACCACAGAGCGATATCCCAATGAATAAAATAAAGCAACAAAAAATTCTTGATAAAATCCAAGAGGATTTTCAGAATATTCGGCGTAAAGAGTATCTTAGCACATTACAAACCAGATACAAATGGAATAAAAAAGAATATTGAGGTGGGTGATTTAGTCATTCTCAAAATTGATAATTCACCCACCGGGTATTTGGCCTATTGCGCGAGTAATTGAAACTTATCCAGGAGCAGATAATTTAGTGCGACCCATTACGAAATTAGTAAAGTTCCGAGCGAAGCAACCGATTGATTAAGAACAAATTGTATGAGCGAATGAATACAGTCCACGAAAGAATGAAGGAAAAACTCAAGCAGTGCGAAACATTGATAACGAAGTTAGAAAGAAACGATTTAGTTTAAGAAATGATTTGCAATTATGTATTGATTTGTAGAAATATTTTGAATTTTATATTGTGATCTCTCTCCGTTCAGGAGGGGGAGGATGTTCAAAGGCGGTAACATAAATTCAGTTCTTCACTGACAAGCAAACAAGAAACAAGTTCTTCTGATTGAACAAATACATTTGACAATTTTGCAGTCTACCGTTTTCTCTATAACCTTTTTTTTCATTTAATTAATTCCTTTGTACAAACATTTTCATTTTAAATATTTATCGAAACCCAATATCAAAGAACACTATTTAGAATTTTTTTCGAATGAGTACGCATCGCTAAATGTTATGTTTTCAATTGCTCCTGTCATATCAGATATCATGCTGATTGAGGACATTCCTGAAAATGATTTAGTTGTTCAACAATTTCAGAACGTACCAAAAGTCATGGTTTGGTGCGCCGTTTCGGTTGACCGGTTTTGATTTCCTCTTGTTTTCGTTGAAAGTGGCGTTAAAATCATTGCATTTGTGTACAAAGGAGAAATATTGCGTACAAAATTGTTGCCACACCCCAAAAAGGTGATTCGTATAGATGACTTGAATCAAGCATGAATTCATGAAGACTCAAAAACAACAATTCGCGCTCTACGCGCGAAACATCGCAGTTGCTTTGGAGCGCATCATATTGAATGAGTACAGGCAAAAAACTCATATCTCATGTGCACATGATAAGCTATGTAATTACTTAATACACATAGAAATAATCAACGTGTAGAGGGCGTCTTGGTGTTTTAATCATATTTGTCCAATGTATTAATATACGAACGATTCGTAAATCCATTGGATTATTTTGATTAGGAATGAAATCGAAGCTAAACGATCTGAAGATTACGAAAACTTCAACATTGGAGCAAGAAGTAGGGAAAAGGGGGTTCTAAAACACGAATTAAATTGATATCAAATTTATATCAATTTAATTCGCGGTTCTAAAAAATAATTGAAATCAAATGTATAATAAATTGATATAAAAATAATATCAAATTTATAATAAAATTATATCAACATTTATAATAAATGTATATCAAAGTTATAATAAATTTATATCAAATTTATAATAAATTTATATCAAATTTATAATAAATTTATATCAAATTTATAATAAATTTATATCAAATTTATAATAAAATTATATCAAAATTTATATCAAATTTATCAAATTTATATATATCAAAAAATATTAAATGACATCAAATTTAATTCGCGGTTCCAAGAAAATAATTGACATCGAATTTTATAATAAACTGATATCAAAGTGATATAAATTCGATATCAAATTTGAGTTTCGATATCAAAGTGATTGTTTTGTTTTGTCTGAGCAAAATTTTGCGTAAGTATGCCATGCTGAAAAACTTATGACTAATGTAAATGAAAGATTTTCAATACAGTTTAATTCAATTATTTAATTTATTGAAATATCATAAAAAAAAAATACATTTTATGTTCTATTATAACTATTTTAAATTATTATTATTATTATTATTATCTAATAGATAATAGATAATAGATTATTTTATTTTATTTTTTTTTTGTGATGCATATGATGAATGTTGAAGTGCATATGTTTTAAATTTGAATATCAAGATGCAATATACTATTTTAACATAGTTTGGTATAATATAGGGCAAATGGAGTGAATTCTTCAAAGTCTAAGATTAATTTGTTATGGTTCTGTTGATCCTTCCCTTTATATTTGAGAATATATTGCCCCGCATTCATCTCACGTACATGTTCATCAGTGAAACCGCTCGAAAACCGCTCAGGAAGGATTATTGTTTTATCACCCAGATCCAAACGAAGTCGAACACCAATATTTTTCAAGTCAACCAGCTCAAATGATGTAATTAAATAATCACCCAATGGCAAACTGTCAAAGTTGCATTGCGTCTTAGGGGCACATTCCTTCTTCAAAATATTTAAGGCTGACATTTCTTCACTTTTAAGTCACTTTCTTGAATGAAAGATTTAACTAAATCTTCTACCAATGTGACATCTATTTATATGTAGAAAATATCACCCCCACCACCAATAGATCAAAGGTCACCGCTTTTCAATGATCAAACAACGCCGACTTTGAAATCAGCCGCTAGCGCAATAAAACTAAATTGGGGGTGCGAACTCTTTGAAGTAGCCGCTGTTGTAAAACGGTTATGACTTCTGAGAAGATCATAAATAAATGAGCAGATACATGATGATCAGA
This sequence comes from Resseliella maxima, assembly GCA_029041755.1. Classification (NCBI taxonomy): domain Eukaryota; kingdom Metazoa; phylum Arthropoda; class Insecta; order Diptera; family Cecidomyiidae; genus Resseliella; species Resseliella maxima. The sequence goes on along the minus strand of JAQOWM010000989.1, from coordinate 9,160 downwards.
AATGAGTTTATTACTCACTATAAAAAAATATTATTTGGATATAAATAATATTTATGATTTAGGTAACAAGTTTAATCATGCTCTAACACGAGGTTTCAAGATCAAAAACACCGAAAAGAGTGGTGGGGGTTGAACTTTTACTATAAAAATCATGTGCGCTTTACCTCAAAAGGTATACATCTAGTGTCCGCTTCAAAGTTTTACATTTAGTATCGGTTTTTTTAATTTCAAAAAGCGAGTAAAAATGTCATCAAAAATTTGGATTGATGTACGTGCTTCTGCGTTTAGTAATAAGATATATGGATTTGCAATTGTGAATAATGAGCATATAGATATTCGCGAATTTCTCGTGGATGTATTCGATATTTTCAATAATGAAATCGAGCGAGTTATTGGCGAACATTTTATTGTAAAAATAAATGCATGCTTCATTGCTGTATTCGAGAAAATTATACAGGGTGCTGATGGTGAGTTAAAAGAGAAGCAGACGATCTACATCAATACAAGGAATGAAATAGCCTTGATACTAATTTCTAGGCTAACTCACTCTTTCAAGAATGACATTCTACTGTCAAAAAGAGCGCGAATCGTACATAGAATTCAACTGAATCGCATTGAATTTCAATGAATCAGAATGAAACACAAAGAATCGCATTGAATCGCAACGTATGAAATATCAATCTACCGTACCGAATTAGTACGGTAGATGGACATTTATCATTGTTCATTATATATTATACGTTGCGATTGAATGCGATTCTTTGTGTTTTGTTGTGATTTATTGTGATTCAATGCGATTCAGCTCAATTCTATGAGCGATTCGCGCTCTTTTTGACAGTAGAATGTCATTCTTGAAAGAGTGAGCTAGCCTAGACTAATTTAAGTGAATTTTAAAACGAATCAATTAAATCGTATATTCTCGCTCAAATTGATGATGTTATCACGCAAGGGTCCAGTTTTTCATTGTCAGACATTACTGAATTAGTGATTCAAGTTAATCGATATGAGCCATTAAGAGGATCATCATATTTAGAGCTGCCAAATAATTTAACATCAAAAAGGGCCATTGTAAATGTGTTAATAATGATGAATTGTGTTTCAAATGGGCCGTATTGTGAGCATTATATCCAGCTGCCCAGAATCCACATATAGATGTCTTATTAACATAGATTTATTACTATATCCTAATAAATAATACTTGCGAATGGTTTATTATTTATTAGAATCGATCTTAATAAGCGTATTATGATGGTTAGTATTTATTAAGATCGATCTTAATAACGTTATTAACATGTTTATTATTTATTATAATAACGAAGTTAATAAACGCCATTTGCAATTTTGCGGAAGATTTTTGCAACTAATGTAGTAATTATCTATATGTCAAACTGTAATGTTGCGTTTTCACTACGCTCCGTTAATTATACTTATTTCGATAATTTATCCGGAAGTTATCATTATCAATTAATTAATTTTTGCTAGAATATTATTTGTTTTATCCAAAGATTTTGAAGTTCACTCGCATTCGTGATTAATTATAAAGTTATAGTTGAAAAGAAAGATTTGTTTTGACTGTGTTTAGAAAACCGTATTGTTGTTAGTGTAACACCATTGTTTTAATGTCAGCTGACAATTTAACCTCTCAAAATATGACAACCATACGTAAAAAGTGCAACCCAAATGATTGTCCTGCGACAAATGTTAATTCAAACTGCTCGATAATTTGCCATGAATGCAAACATAAATTTCATTTGCCGTGTTATGACATCATTCAACCGCCAAAAAAATTATTCGTTAGCAAAAACATTGTATTTTTATGTGACGAATGTTTGGTTGGCACGTCTCCAATTCGCAAACAAACGAAAACGTCAAATCAAAAAAATTCTCATCAATCAACCCTAACGCCTAATTGTGGTATTTCAATAAATACGCCACCGACCATAATAAATAGGCCGAAATCAAATGCTCAACTCAATGAATATTCAAAATTGTCAGCTATTATCGATGTAAATACCGAAACAATAAAAAAACTGGATGATAGAATCAAACAAATGGACCTGTCATTTCGCACATCAGCTGATAAAATTGAATCGAATGTAAACAAAATTGAATTGAATGTGAACACTTGGACAAATGTAGCAATGAATAATATTTCAACAAATGAATCTTCATCAATTTCAACTCAGCATGCAAAGAATGTTGGCGATTCCACTGGAAAACTAAAACAACAACAAATTTCTAACAAATCGTCGGCAAATAATTGTATGAAAGTTGATAAAAAGAAGAACAACATCAGCATCACAACAAGAACAACAGCAACAGCAACAGAAACAACAACAACCAAACAAGCGAAATGATTGCATCAAGACTTGTTCGACCTGCTCCATCTAATGCGAATACCAATACAACGAGCGCGCGCAATTTAGTCACGGCCACTGGGAAAAGAACTTGTTTGATTTCTGCAGCGATCATACCTAAAGCAAAAAGTAATATAAATCAATTGCAACGCAATAAACTCAGCAATTCCATTTACATATCTCGCTGCAAAAATACAACAACACCCAATGACATTATCAACCACATAACAACTGAAATTAACGGTGTCACTGAAAATGATTTTGCCGTAAGACTATTGGTTAAAAAAGAACAAAACGTTGATCTTTTGTCATATGTTTCTTTCCGTATTTTATGTATCGAAAAAGTACATAAGCATTTAATTGATCCAGAATTTTGGCCAAATGGTATTCTCATCGGTGAATTTCATGAGAAAAAAAAAACTACGTTAGGGGATTTTATATCAACTGATGAATTTAGTTCTCAACCAATTGAAAATCCTACCAATTCAAAAAACGTCCAAACGCCTTTGATTCCAACTTCAGATACCAATCAAACGTCAAAAACACAACCAATGGAAATCACCTCTGCATAAAAAACGACTCAACCAACAAATTCAAACAAACAAGCATCTCAAGATATTTTACTGTCAATCCGGTCGACATCTGTGAGCTTGAATATCAAATGCTTCTCCATATGTCCGAGCTAGATAAAACTGAATTCAATGACAAATCGATTGATGAATTTTTTGGCCACATTGAGAAATTACAGCAGAAAATCAATAAATTGCAGGGTATTTCTCCATCCGTCGAAACTACTGCTGTTATTGAATCATCATCGCCTACTAAAGAAATTTCCATCTATTATCAAAATGTTAGAGGTCTTAGGACTAAACAAAAACAATTTTTCTTGAATTCATCGACGTGTGGTTATGATGTTATCATTTTAACGGAGACTTGGCTAAATTCAACGTTTCACTCTGCAGAATACTTCGACAAATCTTTTATCGTGTACCGTAGTGACCGAATGAATTCTCATGAAAATCTTGGTGGTGGCATTCTTATTGCGGTTCGTGAAAATTTTATTAGCAGTGATTTTGCGCTCAAGAATTCAATCAACATCGAAAATATTTGCGTGAAAATTATTGTTGATCACCAAAAGTCTATTTTCATCTACTCTGCATACATACCACCAAACTCACCTGCGGATACGTATTTAATTCACCTTGAAGCCATTAAACAAGTAAAGTTACGCTCATCCGATTCGCTATTTGTTTATGGTGACTTCAACATGCCAAACGTGAATTGGACACCTTCAATTGATCTACAGAATGTATTGTTGCCATTGGAAATTTCGCCGAATTTCATCAATGAATTTATATTTGAAATTATTGGCTTAGGTTATTTGCAAGTGAATTCATTTCCAAATATTCTGAACCGATTTTTGGACCTGCTGTTTACTAATGAATTTTTGGCAGTCCAGCTGGCTCAACCAACACCACTTATATCCGTTGACATTTATCATCCGCCGTTTCTCACTACCATTGCGATTCAAACTCAGTCGATTGAAAAATCGGACAGTTTTCTCAATTTCAACAAAGCTGACTTCATTGGTATGTGCAACTTCCTGAATGATTCGTATCTGAATGACATCATACTTTTATCTTCATTGGATGACAAAATTAACATGCTTTATAATGTACTAAATGAAGCAATCAGTATTTTTGTCCCAGTACACACCAAGAAACATTTCAAAATTTCGTGGATGAACAAAACCTTAAAGCGCTTAAAAAATAAAAGGAATAAAGAATGGAAACGCTCCAAATTTAGTGGCGATCGCTCTAAATATGAATTAGCGCTTAAGGAGTTCGATTCACTGAATTCCATGCTATTCGATTCATACTCAAATCGACTTAAAAGTTCACTTAAACCAAACCCATCATCATTTTGGAAATATGTTAACTCCAAAAGAAACACAAACTCGATTCCAAAATCACTTCATCTTGGTGAACATTCATCAATCAATATTAATGAACAAGCTGAGATGTTAGCTAAGTTCTTCGGCTCGAACTTTCTTCAATCAAATAACACTTCGTCGGAATATTTAAATTCATTTGGGGATCATTCGTTACCAAACCAGTTCATGCTTGATGAATTTCATGTGTTTGATGAACTGATGAAAATCGATACCAATAAAGGTCCTGGTCCTGATGGCATTCATCCACTGATTTTAAAGAATTGTGCATCTATACTTTATCGCCCTCTTACTCAAATTTTCAATGATTCACTGGCCAACCAAATTTTTCCAACGGGTTGGAAACGTTCCAGTGTATCACCAATTTTCAAGAGGGGAGTAAAATCCAACATCGAAAACTATAGATGCATCGCTAAACTGCCAACCATTGCGAAATTCTTCGAAAAATTGGTTAACAAACATCTAATCAATTTTGTTTCAGGGGATATTTCACCACGTCAACATGGCTTCATGAGAAATCGATCCACAACAACCAATTTGATAGAATTTGTTCACTATTCCATTCAATCAATCAACAATGGTGGACAAGTGGATATTCTCTACACTGACTTTTCAAAAGCATTTGATAGCATACATACACAATATTCTCATGAAAAAACTTGCATCATTTAAAATTCCAAGAAACTTAATAAACTGGATTGCATCATATTTGTCAAATCGTACTCAATTCGTCACCCATGCAAATGCACTCTCCACAGACTTTCCTGTTCACTCTGGTGTACCTCAGGGGAGTCACATCGGCCCTACGATTTTTTTACTTTTTGTTAATGATATCGTTTCTATTTCAACGGATAACGCTCTCATTTCTTTATTTGCGGACGATTGTCGTATTGCAGTAAAAGTGAAAAATTCGAAGGACTCATCACATCTTCAATCAATCATCGACAAACTTCATCAATGGTGCATATTCAATCAATTGCATCTCAACATCGATAAATGTTCGGTTTTGACCATTTATCGTGGTCATAATCCAATACAAACAGACTATTTCTACGGTGATCATCGATTGAAAAAAAGCATTGAACAATGCGATCTTGGTGTGATAATTGATTGCAAACTCAACTTCTCAAAACATATTGATCACATCACACAGAGGGCACTTGCGTCACTCGCTTTCCTCAAGCGTTTCTGCTATCAACTAAACGACACGTGTACTACCAAAGCTGTTTATTTCGCACTCGTGCAGTCTCATCTAGACTACTGTAGTGTGATTTGGCAGCCTGTTCAACAAAACAGCATCAAGCAAATCGAAAGAATATTGCACAAATTTTCAATGTTTGCATTGAGGGAGTATCCAAATGCGTCAAATGATTTCACTATAACACCGTATGCTCAACGACTTGCTAAACTCGAAATGAAATCGCTTCAACGCCGACGCATAAATACTTCTATAATGTTTACGTTTGACTTGATGAACAACAAAATTCATTGCCCACTTCTTAAGGAGGCCTTCAAAATTAATACCAACATTAGAAATCTTCGTCATGTGAGACCTTTTATGCTTATTGATGCAAAAATGAGCCATACTACAAATGCACCAATAACTCAAATTTGTAATTTTGCTAATATTGCTCATATGATTTTTACTCCTTCAATTTCACGTAAAAGTTTCAATTCCAAATTGTTAAAAATTCCAGATTCACTTTTTGTTACATTATTAGATGAAAATATTGTCTTATGATATTGTATCTAATACACTTAATAATACTGTGATATAATTATCAAACTTGTAAAAATACATCCTATTTCATGCAATGTGCATATTTAAATTTAAGTTTAAAAAATTAATGCATTGTAAAAATTGTTAGCTAGTTTTTTAGCGATAAATAAATAAATAAACGGTGAAATCATAACTGGTTCGTCGGATTACGCAGCAAAATGTACTGTGTTCAATCAGGTTCCAACGATAAGATGAAAAAAGCGAAGGGAGTAAAAACCTCAGTTTTGAAAAAAGAGATTGGATTTGATGACTATTGTTTTTGTCTAATGAATGGATGTAATATCACCAAATCACAAAATACATTTCGATCAAAATTGCATAATATGTATACAATTAGTCAGAGAAAAGTGGCTTTAAGTCCTTTTGATGATAAGAGGTTAATTTTACCGAACAATATAGATACCTTGCATGGGGTCATTACAAAATATCACCCACTTTTTCCACCGTTTGATTGCATAGTATATAAATGGGATTATCAAGAATTAGTTTATTTAAACATTTAAAACTCGAACCATCAGGTCATACATAGCACGATTTATTTTGTAACCAAAAAATATAATGAATAAGAAAAGAAGCAAGTAACATTTAATCCAAAAGTACAAATTTTGAAAATGCATACTTGGTCATATGCATATCAAATTGCACGCATTGGTTGTTGGCGAGAAGCCTACCTAAATCAACTGCGATTTCAAAGAAAAATTGAAGAAATTGAGAAAATTCTTAAACCAATATTAATGAAAAAGCACCGTGAGAGCAGCCCAAGAATATAGATCTTCACATCCTTTTAATAATAAAAAACCATTTTTTCCATTTTAAATTGAAATGTTTTATTTAATCATTAATAAATTATCAAAGAACATCTTTTTGACTTATCCAACTATTGTATTTGCTATCGAAACCAAGCCATTTCACGTAAAAGTTTCCATTTTTCCTTCGAATAATTTTTTCAACTAGATAAACATCGGGATTTTCAACTAGTTGCATCTCTTCTTCATATACACCGCCTTTGATTTCATTCCCCTACCAATCAATTAATGAGTAAGTGATTGGATTTGTATGATGGATGAGGATCAATGGTGAAAATTTCAGTTGTCCACGATGGAAGATAGCCTTTTTCAAAAATATGCTTGCACTTACTTAGACGTACATCCAACATGAATTTATTAATTGATTTCGGATTAATAATTTCCTTATAATTATAAACGGTGTCCAAAAGCGCTTGTTCATTGTCCGAATTTACATCTTTAGGTGCCATTTTTATTGTTCGATGCCATGTTGAATTGTAATTATTAACCAATACAGGTAGAATATCAACCCACTTGTAATTCCCATTTAAGCTGAATTGTTTATACATTTTCCTCTTTATAGTTCGATTAAAACGTTCGACGATAGCCGCTTTTTTTGAGCTGAACGTTGAATATCGATTCACATCATATTTTGCTAATTGCGTCATTTCTTTATTATAAAACTCACGTCCCATGTCAACTTGAAGATTCTTTATTGGTTTTTTCGTTGAATTCAAAATTGATTTCATCGCAGTTGTTACGTCACGTGCAGTTTTAGATTTCAAAGGGATTACATATGCCATTTTAGAAAATGTATCTATTGCTGTGAAGCAATATTTCATCCCCGGGCAATTCAATTAAATCTGCTTGCAAAGTGTCACAAATTCCACGCATAACACTTCTACGGCGTGGAAAATTTTTTCGGGCATCACGATGTATTTCATTGACAACTTGTAATTTGCTCATAATTTAATTACCTTTTACAACAATGCCGCTAAATGGTGAATATTCAACTTGATTATCATGTACAATCAAGCAATATGCAGCTGTATTTGCCGGAATATTCTCACGTGCATTAATTTCCAGTCGAACATCAACTGAGCCGCCAATTAATGAATCATCGTTTCTTGAACAATCGAATGCAAAAATGGGGTTACTGCCAAACTGCTCATAAGTAAGGAGGAGTGCATTATTGTCACTATTAATTTCATTATAATAAGATGGTTGAATTTGTAGGAAAGCGTGGTATAGTTCTTGATAATTTGAACTTGCAAAATCCGAATTGTAATTATCATATGGATAATATTCGGAATTTAAGTATAAATTAACATCTGAAATGTTACAATTATAATAGGCAGCTGAATTAGCGGTTACAATTTGCCTATTTGTTTGAAATACCACGAAAACATATCGTGGTTTACTCAATTGCGTTGTTGATTTGACGGTCCAAATATGCTTTCTACTTTGAGGCAACTGTGGCATCTCATACAAATCCCATGATCTAAATGAAATATTTATAGATTTTTTTCGTTCTAAATATCTCAGCATTGTAAGTCTAGCAGATCTATCAGATAATGTGATGTGTGGAACTTTCCACTGTATTTTTTTACTCTTACATTGAATGCTTCTGTCGCGGCCATATAAGAATAAATATCTTTTCGATTTGTAATCAATACTAGCCATGTTTCGCTTTCAAGACAATTTTTTTATAATCATCACAAAAGCCGAGAAGTTGATTCAATGGGATTACAATAGTATATGTTTTGACTAACATTTCTTGACCTGTATATAGGCTAATTAAAGGACAAATTCTCGGTTTCGCTATTGCTGAAAATCTTTTAATATTGGTGGTGAGTCCCAAATTTTTCGATCGATCAATTTCGACGCCATTTAATTCATAGCGAATTTCGCTGAAAAGATAAGTCGCATAGTTCGAAGTCCAAGTGCCAACTATTGCAGTATTTGCAGCATCTGGTTTACGTGTAACTTCAACATCAATTGATATATAACTTTCAGACGGTAAAATATACAAGTTTTGTGATTGAATTGCAATTCTAATTTCATCATTATTCTCAAATGATGATGTATATGGTGAATAACTGTGATATTGATTACGCACTATGGGATCATCCAAAATGGGGACATCACCAACACTTAATATATTTGTCATTGTCTCCTTAATTTAGCACTTTTAACCCCAAAGATTTCAAGAAAGCGGTATTTGCTTTAGTCAATTTTTTCCTTAGACTTTTGATGTTGTCCACTTGGATGTTTGTGATTGAATAAT
>JAQOWM010000930.1:75000-83375 GCA_029041755.1 Resseliella maxima | reverse complement strand
TAAATTTCAAATAAAATGCATTACGAAAAATGTGTGTGCATCGAGAGATGAAAAATATTTTCCATGAAAAATGAAAAAAAAGAAAAAAAAAGAAAGAAAAACTAACAAAAAAGCTCGAAAATCGGGGAAAATATTTATTTATTATTGTATATTTGAAAATTGTTGAATCGATTGTATTGAATGGTGAATGGTTACATTCTATCAATGCTGTTAATACTATATCAACGTTCCACCAAAAACCGCTTATGCATTAGCAGGCAATTTTGAAAGTATTTGAGTGCAAAGCGAAATTGTTGTAATCAAAATGCAAACCAGTGAACCAAAAAAGAGATTTTCCTATGATTCGAATATTATTGCTTGAATAAAAGATAGAACGCAGTAATACGTGCATTAATCAAATAACCAAATAAAAGTGACCTCATAACATTGATATGCGCTCAGATATTGCATATATACAAATAAATTGCTGTCAATTCAGTTGTTTTTAATCGATTTTATTTGTTGTTTTTTTTTTCATTTTTTGTTGTTGTTGTTGTTGCTCGCTATTAATTTGAATTGTATAAATTAAAATGGGAACGAATCTGTATCCTTTTGAAAATCTCCGAGATTTATTCACATACACAGAGGCACCGAGAAAGAGATAAAAATAAATCCAATAAAAAGGAAACTTCGAAATACTTTCCGACAACGATAATTTTTCTTACGTCGAAAAAGAAAATCCAATTCCATGCTCAACTCGTTTTTATTCGATTTTTTTCTTTTTTTTTTTTTTGTACGTCAGTTTTATGTTGTTTGCCTTTGGTTGTACTTCGGTCACCCGCTTCCTCCCTCTGTCGCTCTTTCTCTCTTTATCTCTTTCCCACTTTAGTTACTGTATTTGGTTTGGTTTGGTTTTGTTATGTTGATGCTATGAACCAAATACTTTTCACAATGTGCTCAAATCGGAAAATGTTTTCCAATAAATTTATGGTTGTACCAGTATTTGTACGTTTCTACGGACGATTCACTTTATTTTCAGGATGGCATCTATGTTTCCATGTGCCGCGCGACATGCGATAATAAAAATTTCTTTTTTTCCCCTGTTTCAAAAACATTTTATAAACGTGCCTGATTGTGTGTGTGTGCGTTTTCGCTTGCTGATTGCTGCAAGCGATGATCTGTTGTTGTTCGGGGTTTTCTGTGTATTTGTGTACGCGATCAAAACAAATTTTATGAGCAATAAATGACATTAGAAACATATTGTAGCGACACATTGTCCAAGCAAAGTCTTTTTCATCCTTCAAATCAGAAGCACACAGAGCAAAAAAGCGTCTGTTGCTTGTTTTTTTTTTTGTTTCACTTACAAACTGTATTGTGCACAAAATGTCAGTTACACAACACGGGATAATCGAACGCGAAAAATTTTCCACAAATAAAATTGTATTTATACAGCCGATGGGATATCGAGCATGTCAATATTGGCTTTGATCGCAATGCAACGGTTACATCCAACAAATAATGCTTCATGATGGCTGCATCTTGTTTGCATCACCCGCACGTTTCTCAAATTCAACCAACTTTTAAACCATTTGATACAAAGCTAAAAAATATTGCAATTTATCGTACATAAACTATAGATATTTTTCTATGCTTTTCTCTATCTCTCTCTCTCTCTCTCTCTCTCTCTCTCTCTCTCTCCCTCTCTCTCTCTCTCTCTCTCACTATCTCTATTTTCCCTCTTTTTCACTTCTGTTCATCATTTTACAAATCCAAAAATACTTGCTCTTTTTCCCGTTCTCGCTCGATCTCTCTTTCTCTCAGTAAAAACGAAAAACATTGATATAAGTTTTAGTGGAACAGCTCAAGCTATCCAACATAAAATGCGAAAAGAGAGCTTGAAAACTTTTAACAAGATCCCTTCATTTTTCTTCTTCGGTCGCTTGTCTCTTGCTCTCCGACACAAACATTAATAGCAATAAAAATTATCATTTTTTTTCTCTTTCTCTTTTCTTCTCTTTTCGTTTCGTTTTTGTTAAAAAGTTGCACTGAAAATGAGTATTTCTTTTTCATAAAATATTCGAATTGTGCAGCAATAGCAGCATCAGTTCTGTCAAAGTTTCAAGCACCGACACGTCTAAATCTTCGACTTGTTCCATTTCTCTCATTTTATTTTTCTGTTGCTGTTGCTGTTGTCATTGTTGTTGTAGTGTCATTTTACGGTGGAAATATTTGGTGACACAAAGAAAGAAAGAAGGAAAGAAAGAAAGAAAGAAAGAAAGAGAGAGTGCATGAGAGAGAGAGAGAGGGAGAGAGAGAGAGAGAGCAAGAGAGAGAGCAAGAGAGAGAGAGAAAGAAGCAAACGATAAAGGAAGAGTGAAAGAGAGAGGTACGTAAAATAAATGGAAACGAGAACGAAAACTCTGTGACACTAAGCAAATAGCTTGTGTCAGAATTTTATTGCGATGGTTTCCAAAGCAACGAAAATATTTTTTTTAAAAAAAAGTAAGATATATGAAGCGAACAGTGTCACAAAACTGCAATCATAATAATGATAATAATAATAACAATGCAAAATGAGTGTATAATCTTTGAAAATATTAGAAATTTGCAGTTGTATAAAGAAATTTAGAGCGAAAGAGATGAGGAACTAAGATATGGAAAGCAAATGACCATAAATTTGTTTGAAATGCTTCGTGTTTCCTATAATAATCAAAATGATCACTGTGCAAACGGTGTCAAATACATAGCATGTCTTCTCAGTCCCACTTTGCTGTCTTTTATTTCTTTTCATTCAATTTTTCTTTTCGTACTTTGTTTGCGGTTGCCTGTCCAGTTTTTTGCATTTCTTTTTACCAATGATTGTGCATATTTGTCTAGCCAGTATAAAATCACAAATTTATGCAGGAGTGTAGTGTATATGAAGCAATTGAAAGCTTCAATAAAGATGTCAAACCAAAGAGAATAGCCATTGACTCAACTATATAACACAACAAGAAATGTGAAGAAATTTGCAAACGAGAACACTAGCATTTTTAACAATTTCAACATCATCTTCCATATTATTTTTACAATGCAACGCAAAAGACAAATACGTTCTGTCGAATGGTGTCGTTATGTCGCATGCAAAATACCCAGACGCCATCGACATTCCAATTGAGGAAAATTGTGAAATATCACCATTATTGTTTGGCCAATAATATGAACTCTTCTTCATATTTTTATGCGATTCTTTTCATGCATTCTACGACATTCTCTCTCTCTCTCTCTCTCTCTCTCTCTTTCTTTCTTTTTCATTATTTTCATACTATCTTCTACGATTTTTTTTAGGACAATTTTTCTGTACTTTTTCCATTCTCACTTCTTTCAGCAATCATTTTCTCTCAATCTCTTTTTCTGCGTGTGTTTTTGCCTTCATCATTTTTCTTTTGCATTTTCTTTTCCATTTCTTTCACTTTTCGCTTTCTTTCACTAACTTTCCATATCGGTATTCATTCGGATGGCATTTACGTTATGGTCAAATAAATGGACGAACAACATTTAATGACAAAGGAAAATTGCAAATGCTTCGAAAAGAAAAAATTCCTGCAAATACAACAATAGCATGAAAAAAAGAAAAGCGACATAGCTATATATGGATACATCAATAGGGAAATTCTATGAAATGAACAAGACATTCATTCATATTTTGTTTTTGTATTTATTGTTGTTTTTTCTTTCGCTCGTATCTTTCAAAAGGAAATACTTGATGATAAAAATCACACAATAAAAAACATTTCCGAATACCTTCTGTCCTTTTTTTTCACAATGTAAACGACATTTATGTTGTTGTGTGTGTGTGTGTCATTGGAAATGGTGTATCGTGTGTTGTTGCCATCGTGATAGCCGTGCATAAGAAACGATGAAACACAAATGAAATAGTCCAACATTCTTAAGTATACATCATTTCAATGCTTACCTGAAACGAAACAAACGAAAAAAAATAAATAAAATAAATAAATTACATTCATGATTTTCATCAGAAAATTTTATAGTCGATTTGAGTGCATGCATATTTTAAAATGTTTTTAAGTAGATAGAAAAAGTTCAGTCACATGATCATAAATAAAAGATTCCCATTCATCGTTGGCACGAACAATTTATTTGTATTTAAACGTGCTCGAAATCACATTACGTACACAATAAACGGGGGGGAGGGGGGCACATTTTAATCACATCGCGTTTTTGTGTTCATCATTATTTTAGTAGATTTTCCCCAACGTTCGTTATTTTGTGGCCACAACGATCTATGCCTTTTGCTTTATCACTTCCCTTTCTCTTCCCCTTATTCTGCATCTCTTTCCTTCTTTCTCACTCTCTCACACTCTCTTTCTCACTCTATCACTCTCTTTCACTCTCTTTCACTCTCTTTCACTCTCTTTCACTCTCTCTCTCTCTCTCTCTCTCTCTGTCTCTCTCTCTCTTACTCTCTTGCGTTGTTTACCCATTCTCGCAATTTGCAAGATATGCACGCGTTAAATGACAAGATATGATAAGACCTGAGTAAGAAATTTGTTCGATTTTTGTTTCAATTCCATTAAGTTTCGGCTATTATTGCATAAAAGTTCGCGGTGCTATGCTTGGTTTTTCGTTCAATTTATGCTGTAGTTGTGAACAGCCGCTTTCGTCATTTTCCATTCTTTAATGTTTAGCAAAAGGAAAACATCCTGTTTACAACAGCAAGCCATTACAGCGAATTTATGATGGGGTATTTTTTTTTGTTGTTGTTCTTGTTACTGCTCATCTCTTTGCTGTCGGTGTGTTCTCACAACGCCACATTTTCCCATTCATTTCCATTGTTATGGAATTACACCTACAGTAACTATGTCTATGTTCTCGTCATCTCTCTCTCTCTCTTTGTGTGTGCTTACTACGATGGTTACTGTTGTTGTTGGTTCGCGTAACGTTTTTATATTGATGGGATACCATAAAATTTTGTGCCGAGTATCACTTGATCGCATCATTAGCATCACTTGACGCGGCCGAACATTAAATCATAATAATGATAGTAGACCGAATAAATTGACGATGGTTTTTTTTTTCTTGCTTCTTCTCTTTGCTCTCTTCAAAAACTTTACTCAAATATGATCAAAAGAGATGGGCGCACGTTCATTTTTGCCAATAGACATTGGGGATCTTATTGTCTTTTGGCATGGCATTTTACTTGAATAACACCACTTTAAATATTAAGTGGAATTTGTGTCTCCCATTCTCTCTCTCTCTCTCTCTCTCTCTCTCTCTCTTTCGCTCTCTCTTTGTGTGTGTGTGTGACTGCATACGAAAAGCGCCATTATTAATTTAATCGATGAGATTTTCGGTAAATTGGCTGATGCGATGCTCATAATATGTACGTTATTTGGCTATGCATTGCACATCTATATCATTCTCAGCTCTTACTCTTTGTCATTTCAATGTTCTTTACCGAACAAATTAACTTGTTCAGATGGGCTCCAGGAGATGCACAAAAGATAATAACAAACACTCTTGAAATAAGAATAATCCTCTTTTTTCATCCATGTTTTGTCTCTTTGTAAAACCTGTTGTTTTTCATTCAATTAAGTGTTATCTCTTTTTCTCAATCACAATGTCAAAATGAACGTATATAATGCGTATGGCAACAAAAAACCTCGCCAATCTACACTCTTTTTTTTCTTCCTTTTCTTTCAAAACATCGATCCATTTAATACAAAATAGTCTAGTGTTATGCAAGTAAAAAAAAAAGAAAATTTATTTGAATATATTTTTATAAAGCAAAATTCGATGAAGTCAGAAGAAGAACAAAAATGAATATGAATTGGGAATAAAAATGAGATTGGGAGAAAGAATATGATGAAGAAGAAGGAGAAGAAGAAGAAGAAGAAGAAGAAGAAGAAGAAGAAAATGATTACAATGAACAGTTTTGCTGATTCTGCTGGTAGAATACGATTACACGAATGAGACGATGACAACGTTGTCGCCGTCGACACAGAATTAACCTTAAGAAAAATGCTTTTTCTATTGCTTCCGTATCGGATGCAAGGTGTTTTTCTCATGTTATTCCTAAATGGATCATATTTTTTTGTCTCTTTTCTCTTGTCTGTATTGCCATATGAAAACAGGGGATGGGAACATGTATATTCTAGTTTTTCAATTTTGTACGATATATTATTCAGTGTAAAGGTGATGCGTAGTATCTTTTTTTTTTTCTTTTCGAGGAAATCGGTTAAGAATGAGATGAATAAAAAGAAAACCGTACATGTCGTTGGATAAAAGGCATTGAATAGATTTGATCCTTCGAATCTTTTAGACGCCCGCACATGAGCTTGAAATGAAGAAAACCAAACCAAACCAAACCAGAGAGAATGTGTATTTTGCTCGAGCAGTAAGCAGTGAAACTTCATCACATAAAATATTACAATGTTAGCAAATGAAAAGATAGCAGCAGAAGCAAAAAAATATTCCGGAAGGGGGAGAGAGGGAGGAAGCGAGAGAAGAGAGAGGAAGGGAGAAAGAGAGAAAGAGAGAGAGAGAGAGAGAGAGAGAGAGGGAGAGAGGGAGAGAGAAAATCCAAAACAGAAAATGCGATAGCAAGAGGGAGAGAGAAGGAAAGAAGATTGACTGAAACAGCAATAGAGCAAAAGCGATACATTAGACGAAAGAGCGAGCATCTTGCAAAATAGCATTATAAGGAGCCCATTCAAATGCATTCAAATAATATGAATACCGAGGAGCCATATATACGAGATGAATGTTTGAGAAAAGGTTACATTTTTCCGATTTGAGGCCATTTTTCTTTTGATCTAACAAGGCAAAATGTTCAAAATATTTGTGCCGTAAGGTATTTGTGATATTGCCGCTGGATATACACACGGTCATGTCGGATACACTCATGCCATCATTGGAAAAATATACATTCAATGTATTGGATTCTAATGAAAATGGATGATCGCCGGTTGTTGAAGAAGAAGAAAGAATAAAAAAAGAACATCGAAAGGGAATGAAAGATATAAATGAAGAGCAAGAGCAAGCGAATGTATGCGTATGTGTGTGTGTGTACATAGTCGATTGCTTCGGCATTTGGCTAACACAAAAGGTCATAGTTTAGCTTTTAGCATAAAACGCACCAGCAACTGGCTTAAGAGCGAAACGATACCGAAATGCTTATCATCATGGTTTCGACGATGGTTTTTCTTCTTCTTCTTCTTCTTTTTCCTATTTCGATTTTCTATTTTATAGTTTTCATCCTGGCACAATGATCTGACGCAAAATCAACCCCATTGCATTTCACTCATACACAGACGCTCGTGAAAATGTTCGCATTTTTGATTTATGGTTTATCTATACGGATTTTATGAATGTTTAAGCAATACGGTCATAAACATATTCTTGCGCTCGGTTGCCAACAAAATGAATCCATGTGTGTGTGTGTGTGTGTGTGTGTTTTAGCGAATGAATGAATGAGTGAGTGAGAAAGAGAAGTACATGATTTTATAGACCCATCAAAATTCATGTAGTGCGCTTGGAATGTACGTATTTGATAATTTTTTGGCATACACACGCCATCCTATTCTCCCTTTGTCTCTCTTTCTTTTGCTCATTTGGTATGCATTGGAAAGATTTCATGTCATGGGTCAAGCGACAAGCAAAAACACATCGCTGTTGGCACTTTTGATATGATTACTATTGTAATATAAAGATGTATACTGAATATTCTATAACACAAACATTTCTTCATTTATTTTCTTTTTTCATCTGCTCTTTTTTTTTCCCTTTCGGCCAATCATTTGCCTTTTCCATGCCTTTTTGCATTCTCGCAAAAGGGAAAAATGAGAAGAACATTTCCATTAAATATATGGATATCTGTATATACATATATATAAAATTTAATATATAAATATAGTGTATTTTGGTGAGCAATGTAAGAAAAGGTCAAGCAGTTTCATGGACAAATGATAGCTTTTTGATCAATTGCCGTCTTTTATGTGTATACTTTTGATAAATTCAATCTACACATTTGGGGACATGATGAAAACGACCATTCATGATATATGAGATGTATGCAAATACGAGCCAAAAATCAACAAAAACAAAAAGCCGATTTCGAGCAAATTACAAGGTGTTCATGTGAGCAGCAACATTATTAAATATTAAAATAAAAACAGAATATTGGAATATTTTTTCAACATGGATTTTATTAAATTATGCGGAAATATTAGAATGATTTTTAATCGAATTGCTTATCGAAGCGAGTAAAATACATTTTTATGTAGAATGAAGAAACACATTGATTCAATTCATACATAATGGCGATATCCTTTTGTTTCACCCCTTGTCTGATGATATTATCGGCTAAAGAAAATAATATCCGTTCGTTTTCGATT
>JAQOWM010000930.1:32500-70000 GCA_029041755.1 Resseliella maxima | reverse complement strand
ATGGTTCACATGTTGTTGGGCAAACGTAGAAAGACCATTAAAATGTTAATGGAAAAGGGACTTGAAGAATGTGAAATAGAAATGTAGTTCCTTGAATTGGTGAGGGATGGTGTTAAAGGCGAAAGCGATAGTGAGATATTGCGTACGTGCGTTCCTTTATCATCTCAGTTTATGCTGTGTAAGTATCTTTTTAAAACATATTATATAACACACTGATATGCATAATTCTTTTCATAATAACCATTTAATAGAAATAATTTGTTGAGGCGTTTTTTGGCACTGTAATGTGCCAGTGTATATAATCCTTCGCCAACAATGAAAAATGCTAATATTGTGAAAGCAAAGATATGGAAAATGAAGGAGAAAAAGTGAATAAATTGCCCTTGTTAAATGTTGCGTTTTTTTCGTTCTTTCTTTTTGTTTGGTTTGGTTCGAGGCTCGCTTTTTTAGATCAATATTTTGAATACATCACTTACATACACACACACACACATACACACTAAACATACATTTCGCTTCGGGAAATTGCTAGTTTTGTTGATGGCTTGAGATAAAATCAACTTATAAAATCCATGCCATTGTTGAAATTAGGGTTTATCGTCCAGTTTACTCAATGGCCAATGGATTTGTTATTAAGTTATCATCAATTGATCCATTTCATTATTCAAAACTTTACTATAAACAGATTCAACGATGAACAACAACGGGAGGGAAAAATCCACATCAATTTGATGGACAGTTTGGAGAAAACTTTTGGTCCGTTGTCGTTACGGATTAAAAATTTTTACATGGAATATATTTTCATTTACGCACACGATCGTTGTGCAAGAACGAGAAGCGTGTAGAAATAATTCGATTTTCATACAATTGGATTTATATCTTCGTATCCTTCTTCGTGTCCTCTATGCCTCAATTTTAATCATTTTAAACATGGTGAAAGTTTTACCAAACGCCCATTCCTCATCTTCCTTTATGAAAATAACATTCAATATGGTTTTTTGGAGAAAATGGAATGGATTAATTTTAAATGAAAATTGAATGAATTCCACCGAAAATGATTTTCACATTAAAGAATTTATTCAATTTTTTTTTTTCATTCGTTCATTCATTTCTTCCCTTCTCGCTCTCTCTCTCTCTCTCTCTGTATTTTTTTTCTCTCTCTCCCTCTCGCTCTTTCTCTTTCTTTCTCTCTCTCTCTTTCTCTCTCTCGCTCTCTCTCTTTCTCTCCTCTTCCTCCTCTTCTTCCTCCTCTTCTTCTTCCTTTTCATATTCCACTTCATCTTCCTCTTCTAAATAATAACAGTGATTCAATTAGCATTTGTTCGACTTTGAAACAACCATTGTGCGCAATAACATTTGCGCGATTTGAGTTTTTGTAAATTAATACGAAAGCAAATTGAAAAGTTTTATGCGTTTTAGTTAAAAAACATTATCTCAAATTCAATTATTTACACGAAATTATTCCATTGAATTAAGAATATTCTCCGTTCACAATTTTTGCTGAACAAATCTTATTGAAAACTTTTATTCGAAAACATTCAACTTTAAACCATATTTTTTGGTTTATTTTAAACAGAAGAATCAAGTCTTGTGATAAATCAATAAATGGATTAATTACATAAAATTTATCAACGTAGTAAATGTGTTGCATACATTTTGGTATAAAATCGAAAAATATGTAAATATTCAGTCAGTTTTCGATTCAGATTAATGATTACTCATTGTTTACCAATCATGTTTTAAATGGTCAAGGTACAACCCAAAAGTTGAAAAGGAACTTTGCATGCGAAAAAACAATGAATATGCTATTCAATGGTATTTGTACAAGTCATCATGGGACTTGGATTTAAAAATAGACCAAAATGAACCATTTATTAGTTTATATCCGATCGTATGGATTAAAAAAAAACCCATCAAACCCGGATGAATTTAACTACCGCATTTCGACCGGCAAAATTACTGATTTGATCTTGAGTACATACGAACTATGTAACAACAATAACAACAACAGCAACAAAATTGCGTATCAATTATAGTACTTCCGAGTTCCTGATCACGATTTGCAATTCATAGAGAGGAAAAAAATCTCAAGAGTTTTTGCTTGAGACAATTGACGTTTTTACTCTTGCTTTTTCCTCCATCACATGCTGATGTCAACATGGATATTCTGCATATAAACTCGATTTTTAAATAATATGTAGGAATGAATGACTGGACTTTACACAATGCGTAACATTAAGTCAATGACCATTTTTCAACACACACATTTTTTCTCATAAAATTAAAACATTTTTCGAATTAACCAGTGATAAAAGATTCGAAATAATGACGATTAGCAGAGACAAAAAAAAAAACATTTAAAACAACATTGATGAATATCAAGTTTTGTTGTTGATTTGATATGTCTTGGGTTTTTGTTATTGCATATCCAATACGTTTTGGGTTTTTACGTTAATCCTAACGGGAAAATCTTCTCTCGACTTATCAAAATTGACGCTGTTCTCTGGAATGTCATTTGAGTTTTAAAAAATTGTTCTAATTGGATATATCAACATGAAAGTCGATTAGCAATTAGTCAAAATGAATTTGAAAGAAATAATCATTTAAACGAATGATGTTATAATTCACAGAAAATAATTGATAATTAAATTGATATGTGTTGCTTAGAAATTCATTAATTTTTGCCGATAATCTTTTTGAAAAGAAATTTTGATTGAATAAAAAAAATATTATGTGCAATGTCCATTAAGCAACTTCTTGTCCAATCAAATGTGATTCTTTTATTGGATTTTGTTTCGTGTAATATCATTTTGTTATTTCAGAACAACAACATAGAAGTGGTAACAAAGGTTGATAATAATAAATTGGAATTAGACGCTCGATTATATTGACTGTGCCGTATTGTATTGGGCTTTGCTCAGATCGGAGCGGTAAGAAATAAATCGGATTTAATGCATTAAATATACAAAAGCAGATAGCGCCATTAAAATGCTAATGAAAACAAAAGCGGAAAAATCTGAAACCACGTTTTTTCTCCCTCCTTCTCTTTCACCTCTACTTTTTGTTTAGGTAAAACTTTTTCTTCTTGCTATTGCCTCGGTTCGTAACAAGCATTTGGAATTCCCAACGATGTATTTACTATTTTCAAGTTGGTATGATATTGTCTTTGTTGTTGTTGTTGTTGTTTTTGTTGTTCAATTTGAAGTTTTTCTATATAATTTATGAAGATAAAACTTGATGTAAGCACAAGAAAGCAGATTATTCGATAACTTCTATCTTGCTTTTAACCATTAAGTGGTAACCACATTGATCGATTCTGTAAACTATACTTGTTAAACGATTAACCAACAAAGTGGCAAGCTAAACAGAGATAGATGGATCGCGAGAGAGAGAGAGAGAGAGGGAGAGAGAGAGGGAGAGAGAGAGGGAGAGAGAGAGGGAGAGAGAGAGGGAGAGAGAGAGGGAGAGAGAGAGGGAGAGAGAGAGGGAGAGAGAGAGAGGGAGACATACAAAGAGAAGAAAAAAAAAACGTTTATTAGCACGAATGTTATACCTCTCAACTGTCGATGATATAAGTCACCTGTATACGTAATAGCCACTACAGACGAATACAAAACGTTCATAATATAAAAAGTGAAGCGGTGTGTTGTGTGCATGTAAAAAAATAAACTTGAAATTTGTGATCCCCATAAATTGTAAGATCACGCAACAATTTCAATCACACATTGACTGACTGTCGTTGAGGTTGGTTGATTACAGTTTTTCCTATAAAGTGAGTGATTATTTATATTTTGTGTTTTGATAGAAGGCGAGAGAAGAGAAAAAAAAAACGCAAAACAAAATGAAGTGTTTAATGGTATTGCTATTTGCTTTGTGCATTCATATTACTGTTGGTAATTTGGTTGACAAATTCACTTGGAAAGAAGTTTCATATGCATGGAAAACTGACGATCAAAAACGCGATGCAATTGAGAGTAGACGATACATTCCTGAAAATAATCTTATTCTCGGATTAGATGTATGGGGAGATAAATTGTTCATCACTGTTCCAAGGTATATAATTTTTTCATTGAATTTGAAATCATTCAAACTGAAGAAATTATTGACAAAATTTAGTGCAAAAAAAACTAAAAATTCAAAATCAAATGAAAAAAAAAAAAAAAAAAAAAAAAAATTGAAAAATATTCCAGAATATTTCGTAAATCAACTCTTGTCGTTTTCAACCTTGAGAATTTCATTCAAAATCATTAGTCGCAAAATGTATATTTCCAAGAAATGTTTCGTTCACTTCAATCAATGATGAATTTAAATTTTTTGCTCAAATTAAAATTTTGCTAAAGAAATGTGATTGTTTTGCTAATGGGTTTTTACATTGTGTGTGTGTGTGTGTGTTTGTTTTTTTTTCTTCTTCTTCTCTTCATTCTTTGTGCTCGCAAACGATGACATATTTGATTTGTAGCAATCAACAATTCTAATTATAAATTAGTGGTCTGATTTATGGCTATCGAAAAGCAATTACCGTAAACATTCAGCTAATAATAATCATGACAACTTTAAATTGAGTTTTATTTTGAATTGGAATAACTGGTTTTCATTTGTCTCAGGAGTGGTGCACGATTTTAAGACGCGTCCATAAGTCATCACGTTACTTTTTGTGAGTGTATGTTTTTGGTTGCTATTTTTTTTTTTTTTTTTTTTTTTTTTTTTTTTTTGTTGTTATTGTCGTTCTTTTATCATCGTTCACGATTAATTGGCATTTAGATTCGGTATTTGAGCGAACAACTGGATTTTATCTCTATGTTGACATTGAACGGTTCACTTTTACTTGTTTCATACCAATAAGTAAATTTGCGATTCATAGCAACATCTGAATGTTGTTTATACAAATCGCTTGGTCATTCGTTTCAAACTCACAAAGTTTCAAACATTTATCGTTTAAAATAAGACAAGTGTTGTCGTTCACAGTTCATCTAATGGTAAACATTAAAATTGTGTTAAGTAACATGGAGGTAATAGCCTTAGAAAATGTTTTCCCACTTTATTGATTTGCGCACTTGAGATACGTTTTCCACTTTGTTGTTCCAGGGCTCAAATTGTGTGTTTTTTTTTTCAATCTGACAAGAATGTTCGTAAATGAACAAAATTTTAAAATGGAAAAAACTCAACGTTCTAAATCCTACAAAGAACGAACGCTCGTGAACTAATTGTGTGTAGCAATCAATTTAACACACCACACACAGACATCAACACATCAAAGCCAATATTGAAGCCAAAATGTAAATGAATCTACCGGCGATTAATGAATCGCATTATTGGTTGTTCTGTTTTTTGTTTGTACTTCCGAACTTTTTGTTCATTTTCAATAAAGATTACAACGTTCACATGTTTGCATTCGTATCAGTAGTAGTTTGATTGTTTACTCATCGAAAATTGTTTGATAATGAAAACAACGATTTTTGAGAGAGAAAGAGAGAGAGAGAGAAAGAAGGAAAAAAAGAAAGAGAGAAAGAAATTGGGAAATTGGGAAATTGAGAGATTGAGGAAGAGCATGATTCTCTTGAGAACTATCTCGGCAAATTATTGATATCGTTTGAATTTAGAAATAAGAATACGTATATGTTCAGTTCACGTATCATATATGATAAAAAAAATTATGAATATTTCCTTGTATAGATGGAGAGCCGGTGTTGCATCATCACTGAATTACATTAATTTAACGAGTACCGAACAGAGTCCAGCATTAATACCATATCCATCATGGGAAGAAAATACTATTTTAACCGAAGTATCACAAATTCCGGAGGCCGCAAATACAGAAGGTCATGGTCGTAACGATGCTCCAGAAGCGAAAAAAGTCGAATTTAAATTACCATCACAATCGTCAGTTGTATCAACATTCCGAATTCAAGTTGATGAATGTGATCGTTTATGGGTTATGGATAGTGGTGCAGAAAATATTTTAGATGGATATTCACAACTTGCACCGCCCGCATTGATTATTTTCAATTTAAAAGATGATACCTTAGTTAAACGATACGTATTTCCAGAAAGCGACAGTAAACAAGGTTCATTCTTTGCAAATGTGGTGAGTATAATAATCATGAATGAGTATTTTCTCTACTGATAAACCCCACAATTTGTAATCCAAATAATTTGTTGGTTCATCCTTTTTATATAAATACAGATTGTAGATGTGCCAAAACATGAATGTGACAATGCATACGCTTATATTCCGGATTTGGGTGCTTACGGTGTTGTCGTCTATTCACTAAAAGACGATAAATCGTGGCGTGTTAATCACAATTACTTCCATTTCGATCCAGTAAATGGTGATTTTAATGTTGGAGGTGTAAACTTCCAATGGACAGATGGTGTATTTGGTATGGCATTGGGCAAACAAAATGAACAAACTGGGTAATTTATCTTACTTGCATTTGGAATTTCAAATCAATATTCATTTTAATATTATTTATGGGGTTTTTTTCATTTTATTATAGCGAACGAACTGTTTATTTCCATGCATTGGCAAGCACAAAAGAATTTTCTGTATCAAATAGTATTTTACAAAATCAAACAGCTGCAACTAGTCCCGCATCATATTATGCATATTCATTAGTTGGTGATCGCGGTCCAAATGGTCAAGCAACAGCCGAAGCTTTGCATGAAAAAACTAATGTAATGTTTTATACACAAGTGAATCGAGATGAAATTTATTGTTGGAATGTTAATAAACCATTAAATCCAGATACACAAGGTCTTATTCCACGTAATGGTCCAGCATTGATCTTTCCAAATGATTTAAAAATTGATCAAAATGATAATGTATGGGTTTTGGTTGATCGTTTGCCATTGTTCATGTACAAAAAATGGAAACCAAGTGAAGATAACTATCGTATTTTGACCGGTGAAATTAGTGATTTGATCAAGGGCACCGTATGCGATACACAACAATAAGTATGAGAGAAAACGAAAAGGATGAGAACCAATATTAATATATTCGATCATGAATCTCAACATTTTGCTAATGACTAAGCAACTTTTTTACACATTCCTGAAATTTGATTTAGTTATTATTTTGTATTTTGTATTTTGGTTCTTGTTGTTGTTGTTGTTGTTGTTGTTGTTGTTTTTTTCTGTTTTATTTTGTTTGAAGGATGAAATTATTGATGTTTGGAATAAACGTAAAAATATTTTGATATCAATAAAAGCATGTTAATAGAGAAAAGAAGAAAATTTGTAAATACAATTTTATTCGCATAATATTTTTGAAAATTCGAATGAATATTGAATACGGATAAAACTGAAACCAAAAACTTGTACAATTCGCCCGAGTATTTGAAACCATTGTTTTCATTTCGTATTTGTTGATGTTATTGCAATTGCGGTTGTTTTGTTCTTTGCTATTATTATTATTATTGCTGTTGCAGCGTCTGGCTGTATTGCTGGTGATTTTGCTCTTCTCGTTGTTGTTGATGATGTTGTTGTGATGTTTTCGGTTTTCCAAGCGGTAAGTGCATATCTCATAATCACGGAAATTTCAATGGCTTTAGCAATACAGCAACAAAATTGTTGGAGTTTCATTTTCGTCTTTCATTTTCTCTCGTTTTCACGAATTTATGTTGAAACGACTTGCTCTAAGGCCATAATATACTTCGGGCATAGCAAATTTTTTTTTTTTTTTGTTGCACACAATTTTTCTCTATCGCTCAAACTCTGTGTCTGTACGGGTTGTTTGTTTGAAAAATTGGTAGATGCAAAAGCTCTAGTAAAAATCTCTATGAGAGAAAATCTGATGATAATAAAAGCGAAAGGAACACATATTCTCAACAATGCACTTGTCTCGATGCATCGATATTCCTTCTCTCTTCCTCTTTCTCTTTCTCTATCCCTCTCTTTCTCTCGCTCTGTTTCTTTCTTTTCACTACTCCATCTCAATGTGTATTCCGTTCTTTCAATATCAATGATCCAGAGCGTTTTCCTCTTCGTCATTGTTTGTTTAATACAAATATTTTGTAATGTTTGGATGCGATTCGACAAAAGCATTTATGCGTTTTGCTTATGTTGCTTACCAGTTTTGCAATGAATGATGATGTTAAACACGCAAAAATATGTTTTCTTTTTATCAAATTTCCAGAAGAGGAAATTCCATTTGGCTGTTTACATACATAGATTTCCCATTTTTCATATGCATCATCATCGCAACGTCATCTTCATCATCAAATATTTTGCAAAACGAAAGAACGACGCAAAAAAAAAAAAAAAGAGAAAATCCCCCGAAGAGAATGAACAGAAAATACATGGAGACATATATACAGAAGATTGCGTTTCAATTCGTTTCCATTCAATTATTATGGAAATTCTCTTTTGTCCTTAAAATCAATTGAATATTGATAAAAGGCACTCAATAAACTCTCAATGAAATTTGTCCAATAATGTTCAATTGAATTTGAAGCAAAAGAAATTTGTTGTTGCTGTTGATGCTGTTATTGTTGAAGAGTGAAAAATGCATAAATATTATCGATTTATTGTTATCAATTGATTTTCAACATTTATTCGTTTCTATGAATTTAAAGTAATTTTGAAAATTAAATGCAAAAATTGAAACTGAACATTCTCAACACAGGAGAAGCAATATGTGTTTAATGGTTGAATGAATGATATTAATGCCATGGGAAAGTCGCATGTGTACCGTTGTGCGTGTGCTTTGGTGATGTGCGTTTCTTTTTTTTTTTATTCGTCTTGTTTTCTCTACTTCTTGTCCTTCTTCATTCATTGCGATTGCTAATACAAATTTTTGAATTTGATATCTGTGTACGTGTGTGATGCTGTATATGGTGAAATCAATCTTGCATAAATTACCATGGGATTTTCTATTCAATCTGATCTATTTTTACTGGTTTTGTGTGTACCATATGTCTCTATCTCCATTGAGATTACTCGTGAAAGAGACAGAAAAAGACGTTGTGAGTGCTTTTTGCAAAACGACACATCAAATAGCCTGAGACTATATGAAACAGTGAGTGTACCGCGTCATTCCGGTAAATGTATTGCTCATATACTGTTACACGCACATAACAGAGAGAAAATCTTGGGGGCAAATTATTGAACGGTAACGTCCATGCATTCTAAATGTCAATAAACAAATTGAAAGTATTGCTTGATATTGATGCGTATGTGTTTATAATCTTCTGGGTTAAAATGTAATATTGAGGCATGAGTTGGTTACATGAAAAATGTTTGCATTGGAATCAAGTTGCATGTATATCTGTTCATCATACGCACGCTTTCTTGCTTATCGTCACCATCGCCTAACTAAACCTGATCAAATTGAATATTCGACCTCGGGTGGTTTAGTCATTTAATCAACCCACCCACCATCAACCTACACACACACACACACTAACACACACACACACACTGACACACACACACTGACACACACTCACTCACTCTTATAAACGCCAACATCCTTTATCGTTTCGACACCATCGCCACTTCAACAAAACTCGAACGTGGGCTTCATTAGTTCCGTTGTTGTCTTTGATCTTTCGATAATGTCGAGTCGACTGTTTCATTTTATTGGCAAGCCATGAAATTGAATTTCGGTATCCGAAAATCATCTCTCTGTGGTCCCCTGAATGTTTTATAAACACATTTTCAATTTTCGTCAAGCGTATTCCTTTCATTTCCACTTGAAATATCTTGATCCTTTTTCCTTTTTTTTTCCACTCTTCTCTATCCGTATTAATCGGATCAACAAAATTAATTTAATCTGTTGAGAATGAAAGACACAAAATCATTTGAACAACGCGTTCGATCAAGAGAAAAATTAATTCATTCAATTTGCATTGTGATTGTCAACGACCGGTATGTATGTGCGTGTATGTACGCCTATTTATTGTATCTTGTTAATTGATTTAGGCTTCTCAAGTTGTCTCTTAATCATTTTCATAATAAACGAGCACCGTATCATTGCGTGGGTTTGATATTGGCAACGAGGGCGGCAGCAGAGTGTGCAGAAAGAACGAAAGAGAGAGAGAGAGAGAGAGAGAGAGGGAGAGAGAGAGAGAGTTCAAGTGTAAAGCGGTAGTTTTTGGTTTTGTTTGAATTCCAATTCACATTCACAACCAAATTATTCATTCAAAAACTTTTGTCACATAGCGTGTTGGTCATAAATAACTTGGGAATTTATTGCTTTTGCTCCATATACACAATGAGTAATTTGCTTCGATGATGCTACGAAGATTCCTTCGAGATAGAACTTGAAATCAGATCCATGTTTCATGTGTACAAATTTAATTGATTGATTTGAGAAAATTTACATAAGATGGTTACTGTATAAATGAAATGAACGCTTTTGTTATTTTGTAAGATGATTTTATGAATCGTTTGCCTTAAATATGTTTTCCTCAAACCAAACCAAACCAAACAAAATCGATTCACTACAATAAACTAATTGATTTATGCGGATAGTTGAGTCGAGAGTGTCTTTTGGCTGTAAATCAAAATACATCAAGAACAGATTTTCTAAACGTGTGATATGTTAACGGTCAATCGAAGCCGAATATGTATGCCTTTCTCTCTCTCTCTCTCTTTCTCTTTCTCTTTCTCTCTCTCTCTCTCTCTCTCTCTCTCTCTCTCTCTCTCTCTCTCTCTCTCTCTCTCTCTCTCTCTCTCTCTCTCTCTGTCTCTGTGTGTATATGCGTACGACATTGAATGTTCACCTAAAGTTTTGCTGACTCAAATCGCCAAAACCACATCATAGACAAAGACAAAAAGGGAACGATGAAACTGCGATCGATCTCAAGCTTAACCGCACTGTAACTTTGTGCAAATGACATCAGTGAATAGACATTTATGTGATATATCTCTTTCACTCTACATTCAAGATTTTCAATATTGGCTTTGGCTACAACCACTTAGCTCATGCATCTAGATTCAATATTGCATTGTTCAAGAGCATAAGCATGCGTATATCTTCACATAAATTGCAAAATAGAGCAGAGTTTTGTGGCAGACGCTTTTGATAAAATTCACTCAATTTGAATTAATTAGCGTCTATACGTATAGATCTTGATTGATGTACTGTGTGGCATCGATGGAATTTTGTGGTATCTCGGTCTCAATATATGATAAAATCTATGTCATTTGATAAGATGCTTTTTATTCCTTTACACAATCTAGCAACTGCGTCCAATATATCGTCTTCTCATTCACTCTTGCTTTCTCATTCTTTCTCTCTCTCTCTATCTCTCATTCCATCACTCATTTCTACTGACCAACTGACGCAAAATCCGTTCATCATTTCGACAGACGTATACTGATTATGAGCATACTTCTCTCGTCTACTTTGGAATCAAGTGTTGCGGTTGTCATACCTTCAAATGATACAAGGACTTTATGAGCATGTCTTGAGCCGTGAATCAAATGAAATTCAAATGACACATTTTGTTTTGACAGTATTTTTAACCCGTTCAATGAACTCTGAATAAGCAACGATTTTGTGTGCTCTTTTCGAGTTTTTTATTGTCAATTTTCAAGATTTTGCCTTTTTAAAACGATTTTTTTTTTGTTCATCATAGTCGGTACCATTTTCACTGAATTATTCGAATCACTGTGGCTAGCCAAAATGTTTTTTGACAATTTACGCTTAATTAGATTTGAGTAGCACATGTCAATTTTCAAGCAAAAAATCCTTCGATAGGCATAATTTAAGCGATTTCATGTGCGATTCAATTTAATTCTGACTAATTCCCCTCCCATTCCCGCCATCGACAGTTCAACATTTGTCTGATTATCAAATGATTCTGACGTCTTGTTTATGCTCATCGTCATTTCAGTTGTGAAGATTGAGAGATGCTCTGTCAGAGGTGTGGTTGAGATATTTTACATCAACGTAAGTGATTCACATTCCAAACCATGCACAATGTACTCTACATATTAACACTCACACTCGCAATGGCATTCGCACATGACCATCACCATCAGCAGCATCACATATTCAGTTGTCGTATGGGCAACATCAGCATCTCAATCTGTTCATATGTGTTAGTTGCCTATCTATTCAATGATGAAGCTAAAAGAAAGTACTTAACATCGATTCTTAACATTCCGGTCTGTCTATTTGGTTGCCATTTTAACTAAATCTAATGGCTTCTACTTAAGATTCTTAACTGAAAGCGAATTGGGTTATTTCCGAATAATGCGATATGCCTTTTTTCTGCTTCTCATCATCATCATCATCTTCTTCTTCTTCTTTCTCTTATTTTCTCGATATTCTTTCTATTTATTCACTTTGCACACACAATCAAAAAGCCAATGTGCTTGTGCATGTTCACTTTATTCAATGGTTTTTGTATTTGATCGTTGAGATTATCAACCCCGAAATTTGAAACTCTGAATCGAACGTACTTGTGCACACAAACACTCTTATGGCTTTGCATACACATTGTTGTATGCATGGTGATGGCATTGTATTTAATGGTCACATGAACTCTCTCTCTCTCTCTCCCTCTCTCTCTCTCTCTAACTCCCTCTCTCTCTCTCTCTCTCTCTCTCTTTCTATGTATGCCTCAAACTCTGCTATGCTTCGATATTTATCAAACAAAATCTTAATAGAAAACACAGCCAAGAGATGCTTTTGCACACTCAATGAAGACATAAGAACACAAACACACACACAAGCACTCGCTTGAGAAAAAGAGACACCACAATCCATTTTATAGAGCAGCTTGTTTTCGTTATTGAAACATATCCGCCTAATTTTCCCCTTTGTTATTCTCAATTGAATTAGATTCGGAGCAAGTTGATAAAGATTTTAAACGATTCTATATATTAAGTGTGTGTCATCCGGATAAAATAGCTTTTTGGTTATTTTAACCAAACTAAAGATTTAATTGCCTGTTTCAGTAAAAAATTAAAATGTTTCATTCTCCCCATCTCTCTCTCTCACTCTCATTCATTGCGAAAATAGTTCTACAAAATATCTTTTAGTCTTCCAGCCTTTTGCAATGTGAATTTCAAAATCAAGTGTTTTCCGCTCGAAAATCTTTGGTCGAAATGAAAATGTGCTCAAAATGCAATTTTTTCATTTTGAAAATGAAACATAATTTGGCATCCTAATGAAAAGCAAGATGAAAAGCATATCCAAACATATTTTAATGATACTCATTTTTTTTCAACTTGTTTGCAACAATTTTCGGCTTCGTTTTTGAGAGAAAATTTAAGTTTTACGCAAAAAAGTTATTTTTCTAAGTAAATTGTGATTTCATTTGAGTTACAAATCGCACAAATAAAACCATTTCAACTACATCGTAATAATTGCAAATTGTACATAGAAAAATGGTGGTGCAAAACAGCTTATTTCGGCTGAAAACCAAGAATAACAATGAGCAAACATTTTTCGGCAAGTAGCCTATTGATTCAACTTTTGATATGACAAAACTTTTTCTCCATATATACACTTTGTTCACGGGTGTTGTTGCTATTATTTCGTTGGTGTACATTACTTTAATAAATCAAGTTTTAGCGTTGTTACATTTTCATTAGTTGTTGGTGCCGTTATTTTTGCCGCAAAGCACACACTTGTTTGAGATCATGATTACGAAAGCGTTTGCTCTCTCTCTCTCTCTCTCTCTCTCTCTCTCTCTTTCTCTCTTTCTCTCTTTTCTCATAGTCTCTTCCAATTTTCTTTCTGCTTCCCCCTGTCTCTTTTCTTCTCTTTATGGATCTCGTGATAAACAAATAGAAAAAATAACTTTGTGGTACGCTAGTAGAAAGCTCTCGAAAACTAAAAGGACACTTAAGCCACCAACATCATCTATCGAGGGGGAAAGAACATTCCCTTCTGCCGCATTACGGACCACCAACAACAAACAGAAGATGTTCGGCATCAGAATGGATAAATTAAATAAAAAAAGCGAAAAATTTTTCGAAAGAAGTGCAAAAAGCAAAAAGCATAAAGCACAGAAAAAAAACACGAACGCCCCGAAGTGAAGTGAGGAACAACAACAAAAAGGAGAAAGAAAGAGAGAGGGAGAAAGAGAGAGAGAGAGAGAGAGAGAGAGAGAGAGAGAGAGCAAAACGCTGCCGGAACGAAAGTAGCGAAAATCATAACTGGAATACGAAAATAGTTAATTTTCGTAAGAGCAAAGCTGAACAACGAACGATGGCAAACAAACCGTTGAATGGAAATAAGAAATAAGTTGAGAATTCTAGCAAAGATGGTGTGAGTGTGTGTGTGTGTATATGATTCTATAAGCATGTAGGGTAGAAGCAAAAAAGCGGGAGAGAAAGATGTGTGTTGTGAAAATCGAAATAAATGCCACCATTATTACACTTATGAGCACATTCGCAGTGTGCGTTGTTTCATTTTGTTTTTATGCTGAATCGGGTTGAGCACACATAGTTTTAGTTTGATGTTGAATGATGTGCTATCCATAAGCCATTATTGGTAATAAAATACAATGATTATGTCTCATACACTAACAACGCATGCATTTTTTATCATTTTTTGCACCTTTTCCTTAGATCAGGTAACAATGTAACACAATGGTTAATTTTTTTTTTTTTTTTTTTTTTTTGTTTCTTGCATCGTGTGAAACATCCTTTTTACCCGCAGAGCGAACGAGACACACTTGAAACTCATCATAAAACAAACCTTTTACCAGGTACATTAGTATTCAGCAGGCGAAAAGCTTTTTTTTTTCACTTGTTCATCAAGAATTTGAGAATTCGACTTGAGAACTACAAAAACACTGACACACTCACACACAGCCGAATGACTAGCAAGTGTACGCAATAGCTTATGAATGATACAGATCCAGGAAGTAAAGCAAAAAAAAAGCGACACGAATACGACAAAGGTAGAATGAGTAAGAGAGTGATGAATTCAAATATCGTATCATATTGTGAAATATGACTCATTCTAGTACATGAATTGATGATGTATACGGTGAAGCCTCTTGAACATTGCTTTTTTTTATACTGGATCGCTTTCTTTTTTTTATTCTTTTTATTTTCGTTTTTTCACTTGTTTCAACAGTTTTCCACTCATGCACGAAGAATGCATAAGTATATCAACAATATCTCATTGTTGTTACTGCTGCTCTACTGCTGCTGATGCTTTCTCGTTACGCTTATATCTTTCTCATAACACTTCAAGATTTACTATCATTCACGTTGCTTGTTTGCATAGTTTGGTTTTATATAAGAAACAGGAACAATATTGATAGGCATCATATTTCGAGAAAAAGAGATGAGAGTTGAAAAAAAAAACAACAAAAACAAAGTAAGTATTTCAGGTATTCTCCCTTTGACTTAATTCGTGATTGCACGCATTTTTTGTTTACTAGATAGCATTATTGAACAGAAGAAAAAAGAGAGAGAGAGATAGAGATAGAGATAGAGGAAAAGAATGAAAGAAACTTATATTAAAAAAATTCAACACACAACAATAAAAAGTTGTGAGAGTTTTGAATGCGTAAATAATGATTATTATTATTCTATAAAAGTAATAAAAAAATGAGAGCTTTGGATCCTAAGTGCAAACTTATTTCAAGAGTTCGATCAACAATTTTGTTTTTTTTTTTTTCGGCAAAAAATTTATGAATGACGAAATCTAGGGGAATTTATCTATTCGCAAATAACCTCATTCGCTTATTAATGGATTCAAAATTTTATTTATATGAATCATTCGCAAAATATTCGCATAAATTGTTAAAATTCGATTCAATATGGCAGCCTAATATTCTCATACAGAAGTATTAAGTTTTGCAAATGACTCATGATTTTTGCAAATAGCTTCATTTTTTGCGAATATTCTGCGAATATATTCGGCCGCCATTTGCAATTTTCTCCGCCATATGCGAATATATTTGCAAAAAAATTCGCAGATTATTTACATATTCGCATCTATTTGAATGACATCCAAACCCCTAGGACGAAATGAAAACTTATCTTGATTCGACATCATTTTTTTCCTCCACAGATCAAATCTTCAAGAATGGAAATAAATGTGAAAGAGAGAAGCACTGAATAAAATCAGACGAGAACGATGAGAGATCAAAATAGAATCGAAGATATCAGAACTTTTTTATAGCTTGGTACGTCAAATAGCATTTACGTTTATTAAAAGGCATTTACATCAAGAAGACGAACATCAAAATGAAAAAGAATATTTTTATAAAATAAACGATGCGATTTCTCATAGCTTGCCAATTTATCAATATATTCAAAATTATTCATGCTTTCCATCAGCAAATCATGTTATAAATATGGAATTTTGTTACCTTTTCACATGCAGTTTGGAATGTTATTCGTACTGTCAGCGACTGTGAAAATACTTGTGCCAAATGTAATGAAATGCTTCGATTTTATTAAATGTGACTTTCAATCAAATCAAGATGGGAGCGAGACTGAAAGAGAGAAAGAAAGAAAGAGAGAGAGAGAGAGAGAGAGAGAGAGAGAGAGAGAGAGAGAGAGAGAGAGAGAGGAGAGGAAATGGAGGAAAAGTGAACGCGGAAAAATTCCATCGATTGAATGAAAAGAAAACATCGTCACTTTGTTGTATCAAGCTATTTCTTTATTATTTCATGGAAATTCACTTGGTTGACAAAGCGTTTTATTGAACGAATGAAAAATGTTGACGACTAGATGAGGTGTATGCAACTGCAGCCGCTTTTGAATTTATGAAATAAAAAGAAAAGCGAAACGATGAAAATGAAGAAGGAAGAAGAGGAGGAGGAGGAGAAGGGAAAAATGAAACGATGAACAGTAAAACCGTAACGAAATTTCTACGGCAAAGGAAGCATCATTGAAAAGGCGGTACTGAAATGAAAAATAACGACTGTAACGTGATCGAAGTAAAATGAACGAAAAAGGGAATGAATGGTGGAAATTTGGTACAGATGCGGTGATGTTCATCTATGGAAATTCAATTATGAACACAACCGGAATTCAAAGGAAATTCATTTACGATGACATCAACTAGACACATTCACATGAAAATGGTGCCTTTTACACCAAAAACTATTTAGCGCATTCGTTTTTCCCACACAATTTACACATAGTCACATTCACAATCCACATATATGCACATTCACATTCACATTCACATTCACATAGTTCACATGTGTTACGGAACTCAGTTTTTGGTCTGGCTTCAAGCCCAAAAATAGAAACACCATTTCCCGTATGTTAGTTAATTAGTTTTCGAAATATGATCTGATTGAAAATTGAATATCGAAATGATTTAATAATATTCGTTGAGGGAGGGAATGATTTGCACAAACCTATAAAAAATTCCCAAACTTTTGTAGTTGTTGCATAAGAAACGGAGCAGTTTTCCAAAACAGTCGAAAACTTCTTAGTTTTCATGAATTTTTTGCCGCTAATAGCGAAAAGAAAAAGAAATACAAGCTTCGATAAATGAGCTGATTTTCAGTTTGAAAATAATTTTCGTCAAGTCA
The DNA here is from genome assembly GCA_029041755.1 of Resseliella maxima. Classification (NCBI taxonomy): domain Eukaryota; kingdom Metazoa; phylum Arthropoda; class Insecta; order Diptera; family Cecidomyiidae; genus Resseliella; species Resseliella maxima. The sequence goes on along the minus strand of JAQOWM010000930.1, from coordinate 52,532 downwards.
TTTACCAAACCCAGTATTTGCTGTAAATTTGTGATTTTCGAATTATATCTATTATAGTTTCAGTTTCAGGCATAGTTTTGCGATGCGTCTAAAGAGTTGAAGTTCTTTTACAATTTGAAAGGGAAATGAATGTGCGAAATAAATTGTATACATGTTTGAATCAAAATCAGTATTCTTAGCACATTACTTCTTTTTTTTTTTCCTTCCATTTCGGCGATGACGAAGGCAGCAATGGTGGCAACTTTTCAATATGGCACGAACACAAAGCATGCCACTTTATCCATTTCCAAATAATCCAGTATTCAAGCAGTTTTCAATGTTTTTGTTTTATTTTTCACTTTCTTTGTTATTTTCCCAAAAGTTGATTCCAAGTGAACGGATCCATGTGCACATTTCACTTCAGTGTTTTTGAAATTCAACGATTTTATGCAAAGACTTTTCATTATAAACAACATTCCAGCTACTATTTCTCGTCTTTTATTCTGCATTTCATGTCTCTTTCTCACATTCTCTCTTTCGTTTGTATTCTTTGTTTTTTCCCACTTTCTCAATCACTTTGAATAGCTTATTTTTGAGCGATTTCTGTTCTGAGCTTAAAGACGAAAAAGTAAAAAAAAAACACAAGAACCTATGTGCATTTCTGCTGCGGGATTTTGCTCTCATGACAACAGGAACAGTTTCTTGAACGATTTTCAATCGCTTGTGCATTTTCTAAGTTAAAGTCTTACTATGCTGTGTGTGTTTTTGTGTATGTTACTTGATTGAATGTGTAACCCTTTTTTTTTGCTATCATCAATTTCAAGTTAAACGATGCATGGTTGCCAGCTCACATGCACACCAAACCCATTTGAATCTTGGCGTCTCACATCCAAACACAAAATGGAATCAACCATGAATAAATGCATAAAAGCAACCAACAAAACAATGTATACTGAAATGAAGCTGTGAAAGGTGGTGAAGTTTTGTGCGCGCAACTATATGTTTGTGGTAGGTGTTTTGATGAGGTTTACTTTGTAAAATGCACATGTTTCCATGGAGCGCAAAAATGAATTAATTGAAATTAAACAAAAAGGAAAATGTTGAGTAAATAGAACAGATAGCATGAGACACAAACTACTAACACCTACAAAATGTTACAATTATGATTCATTTGTGATGAAGAGTTTGTAAATTACGAAGAAGTAAAAGATCGAAAGACGGAAAAATGGCGAGATGAAGAGATATAGTAAGTAGAGGAAATTAATGTAGAAAATGGAATAAAAATATCAATATTCTTATTGAAATATGCTGGGTTTCACGTTTCTTCGTTGTCGTTTTTCTATAACAGTTTATTATATTTATATTTTAACTCAATTTTAATTTTAATTTCAAAAACAATTTACGGTTTCCAGGGAACCATAAGAAAAATCGTTAAATGTTAACATCGCAAAATGTATTTTTGGCAATAAAAATAATTGATTTATTATTTTCATTTGCAAAATAAAATTAGAAACTCATCACATGATACGAATAATTACAATGTGTGAAATATTCATGCCGCATGCATCATGTAAGGTCAAAAAAACCGGTCTATTAAATGATAATTTTCTCATTCATCCAGGTTAACATAACAGTTTGTTTATTCCATGAAGTATGAAAATATGGAATAGTAATCAATGCAAAGAAATAGTCTAGGGGCTATGCATTTCATATGAAAGAATGATTTTGTCATTAAATTTACAACAAAATGTTTATCACAAGCTCTGATATTTTAAGTTCAAGTTGTGATATTTTTCTTAATTATTTTGTCGTAGAGAGACAAAAGAGGGGTCAATTGTTTCGTACAGAATACAAAATGAAACGTCGTTTATCAGAGAATAATTAGTTAAATTACGTTTTCGAGTGTTGTGGTGAAATGGTTATTTGAAATGAAATTGTGTCTGTCATCATACGATTTAGGATCAAAACTGTGAATTTTCGGTTGAATTAAACAAAAATTGTTATGTGAATGAGAGAAAAAAACAAATCCGAATGCCTAAAATGTGTTGCACTTGATTCGGTGCTTTACGTTCAGCAAATTATTTGTGCTCAGTCGATCAATCGTTTCAGGTTTAACGACATGCTTTTGCTGCAATATGCTTTTATGTGCACGAAAAAAAAGCACTTTCATTTCGAATTTTATGGCACTCCCTTTGTTCTCGCCCCCAACTTTTTTTTTTTTTTTTTTTTTTTTTGTTCATAACAAGGCATTTTTTTTTCTCTTCTCTTTCATTCCATTGAACATGGTGAGGTGTTATATGTGTTGAAGCGCGCACGTATTTTCATCAATCCCATACATAGAGAAAAATACACTTACTCGCTCACCAAACGATCTCTTATTGAACGTATAATTGTTGCTTTTTATGAGCATACGTGCAATTCACACATCATTGCAACCGTAACAACAACTCATTAGAATTTGGCGAGAGAATGTAATGCACTTACGCGTAATGCTAGCACAAAAGCTGTTATATTAATGACAACGATAATCATCATATCTCAGCCGAACCTCTGTCACTCTACTTCGTCTTTTCGTTAATATTATCGCCCAGTGAATTCGAAGCTTGTCAAGTTTGACGCAAATAGATATTTACCGAATGAGAAAGATAAGGGAGGAAAAGAGAAACAGACATGTTGTACAATGAAAAGTAGTAACACCACTTGCTGTTCCTGCTGTTGTTGTTGTTGTTTTTTTTTCTTCTTCTTTTCTCTTCCGCATAGTAAATGTCTGTCATTGAATGATGAGATTGTGACATATACATTCGATGTATTTGATATAGACACTCAGTCATTTGCACGCATAGAAGCATTTTCAGTATATGCAATGAATAACGTATCATAATCCAAACGCCATCATTAAAAATACAAAAGCCAAGCACAATATCTGCACACATCCAACTACTCTTAAATCGTTTTCTTTTCTTCTTTTAGCGCATATACACACAGAGAGAAAGAGGTAAATACAAACACACAAAAACACCACACTTCAACGAGAGTGAGATAGAATGAAAGAGAGAGAAAGAGAGAAAGAAAGAAAGAGCTAGTGGCACAAAATGAAAAAAAGCGTTTGAACTTGTTTTCGGTACATGATTGCAACGTGTCGGCCATGATACGGGAATTTTGTTTTCTTTTATTTTTGCCATTGCATCACACATCACGCATATTGTATACGACGTCACTTTATTCCGGTTATTGACTCGATTTCTATCTCAGTTTTGCTCTTGCAATGCAGCACATTTTTTTTTTTTTTTTTTTTTTTGTCGAGCTCGTACCTGTTTTATTTTATGCATTTGAAAACTGTAGACGTTGTTTGTTATGTAACAGGCTTCAAAGTGCAATCCACATTACAACCGGTACGAATTTTATATCCCAAGCATCGTGATGGTGAAATTAAGAACGAATCAAGCGACTGCATACAAATGAATGCATTCAATCTAAAACTGGACTGGGGAAAACGTGAGAAGTACTTGACGTGGATACTAATTATGTTTTGGAGAACAATTTCTTTAAGTAAAACGAAAGAAAAAAGAAAACAAGAAATAAAATTGTTCAAATGGAGCGCAGTAATCATTCTTTCATTTTGCTGCATTGTGTTTGCAGAGCACGAGAATCATCATATTTAAAACTGAACACACACAAAAGCAGGAAATTTCTAATTACTATTGCATGCAAATCTTTATTACAAATTGTAATAATTTACTATGTCCATTGCGCTCCTCATATTTCACTTCATTCTCTTTCTCTCTCTCTCTCTCTCTCTCGTTTCTTGATATATCTCATCCATTAATTCTTAGTAAATATTCAATAGATTGCATTTTGCTAAAAGAAAAATTTACATCCGTTTTTTTTTTTTGCTATCATTTTTCGTTTTGCATTTTCAGATTCCCATAATAAGAATCGACTTATATCGTCCGAGCTCTATCGACATACCTATCTTTTATTCTGGGAACATTATTTTGGCTAAAAATAAAATGAAGAAAGAACAAAAGCAAGAATAGTATTATTATGCAAATACCAAAGAAATACCAATGCATCAACGTAAACTCCAAATGTTCAATTTAAAATTAATTATGATATTTCTCTATTTCAATAAACTACTATTTCCATTTGAGAAGTTCTCAAAGTTATTTTCAAAGATGCTGACGGCAGTGAGAAATATTTACCATCCATTTGTAATGCATTCGAAAATGTTTAGATAAATCTCTTTATGTTTTTTTTTTTTTTTGTTTTGATTTTCTTAAATTTAAATTAAAATTTCAATATCAATTTGTATGTCTGGTTAGCAAAGCTGTCTGACTTTTATTTGTATATCTGTCGAATCATCAAAATGTACAGATTCAAATTTACCAGTAAAATTGACCATTTCTCTCTGAATTTATCTTTAAATCCATTTAATAATTGAGTTTAATTAAGAATCAAAGCGATACGATAATATTAATAAATCTTCGAAGTGGCTTCTACAATCTTTAAATTCTTCAATCTTCAATTTCTTGAATCTACAATATTTTTTTTTTCTTCTTCATTTTTCAATTTTCAAAGTGATAAGTTCAAAGAAAATACGAAAATGAAAAACAAACTGAATGAAATGTTGTTGTTTTTGTTGTTGAAAAAGAAGAAGAAGATGAAGAAGTACAAGTACAAGAACAAGAACAAGAATAAGAAAAAGAATAAGAAAAAGAAAAAAAAAAAGAAGAAGAAGAAGTGGAAAATGGAAAGAGTGCACAGTGTAAAATGCTTCAGAGATTTTTCATTTGATGTGCATGGTACTAATTAGATGTAAAGTTTTTCTTCGCTTTCAACGTAACTCTACTTTTCCATTTCATTCATTATGGCATAGCCCATGCCACATGGGCAAAGAGAGAAAGAGAGAGAGAGAGAGAGAGAGAGAGAGAGAGAGAGAGAGAGAGAGAGAGAGAGAGAGAGAGAGACAGAGACAGAGACAGAGAGAAAGCAAGTAAAAAAGTTTGGGATTTGATATAACGATGGTATTTCGTATTCATCAAACCTGAAATGGTTTGTAGTTAGGCAATAATTTGCGGAAAATTCTCTGAATGATTACTTTTATGGTTGTCTCTCATCTTGGTTGGCGCCTTACGGTAAATTTCAACCCAAAGTGCACGCACATAAACGAAGATAGCAAAAGTACAACAACAAGAAAAATAAAAAGAAAAACGCAGAGAGAGAGAGAGAAAAAATCCCAATCGAGAAATGAAGCGAAAGGGAAGCAACAAAGTTTTTCCCCCGAGCAAAGGTAATCATCGGTAAAAAGGTGGAAAAGAAAAGGACGTGTGGCAATGATGATGTGAACGATGATGATGACGACAACGACAACGTCGAAAAATAACAACTGCGATGTTGACGACGCACGCGTTCAATAGAAAAAGATAGAGTTAGATGTTTCGTCGTCACTCGTTTTAATGACAGTAATAATATTGGCGAATGAACATAAACGAGAACACATATTACCTTCGTTCAACTCAATTTATGTGTTTAAGAAACTTTTATGTGCATTTTGCATTTTAATTCAAATCTACATAAAGACCTTTTGGAGTCTTTCTTTCTTTTTTTTTTTTTTTTTTTTTTGATTTTGGTATGGCGAAATGCAAAACCAAGACACCGTCATATATCTTGGTCTCGCTTTTTCAATGTCTTTCGCAGCATTTTCTGCCATTTTAAACGGTAGTTGATGCAGTAAAATTGCTGTTTCCACAAGCGTAAAACGATTGATGCTGCATAAAGTCTATTAAAATAGCGCAAAAAACTTTTTATTAGATAAATATACAGTCGTGTTGTCGCTTGCAACGATGGATTTTTTCTTTTCCCTTATTCTCGCTCTTCTTATTCTTCTTCTTCTTTTCTGCTCGAAATGCCTGCCAGTGTGCATATATCATGAATGGAATCGTTAACAAAATCTCGTTGATTAGTTGAGTGTTTGCTAAAATGTTTCGTTTTGTGTATATTTCTTATGTTTTTAAGTCGATTTTTATGTGAGAAAAGTACATGCTCAAAAATCGCATGATACTTTATGCGATGATGATAATTTTTCTTTGCCGCCACCCAGCAATTACTCGGGAAAATCGAATTGATCACGATGTTATTGCTGCGAGAGACAGCGAGAGTGAGAAATAGAGGAAGTAAAAAGCAGAGAGAGAGAGAGAGAGAGAGAGAGAGAAATGTGAGAGACCTAGGGTGGGAATGACAGTTAAATGGCGATAGAGATGTTGCCATTTGCGCGAAAATTTCATGACATAAACAAAGTTCAGTGAAAATAGATCTTAAATTTAAAACACAAAATAATATCCATTTCCCGTACATGTCACGCAAAGATTCGGTAAATCGGTTACATTTGGAATCGATTTAAGCGGCAAAACGACGTTGCTTCAGTTCCTTTGTTTTTTTTTTTTTTGTTCTTCGTTTTAAATTATGGTAGTTTTCGTATTGGGGTTGAAGCCATAAGCTTGTGGTTCGCAATACATGCTGACAAAATGCATCGCTTTTAATGGTTAAGATTATCTCTGGAATAGGGAGAAAAAGGAAACTATAATTTTAAAGCATAAATTATTTTATTGCCAATAAAATGAGGAGCAGAAGAAGAGAAAACAACAACTAAAAACAGGACTAAACTGATAATAAGATTGTTTACTTCGAACACGATAACACATCGTAACAATGTATAGTTTGTAGAAAATAATAACATGCAAATTATAATATAAGAAAAATCCATACGATTTAAAATGGTTATTTGCTCGTGTTTTGAACCGCGTTGATTCGATTGGTTTATTTTGTTAAAACTTTGCACATTTCTCTCTCTCTCTCTCTCTCTCTTTCTCTCTCTCTTTCTGTCTCTCTCTCTCTCTCTTTCTGTCTCTCTCTCTCTGGCTTTCTTTGTGTGTGTGCAATGATGGCGGCGGTAAGATCGCGCCTCGTATAATTCGAATACAGAGATATAGAGTGAAAGATGAGTTGCGAATAAATGCGGCTCCGTAAAATGGCACAATGAAAACAAATTTATTGACATTTAATCAACTATAAATAGACTACTTTCGCTTCTTATGAGAACATTTTTAACGATGTTTCAAGCAAAGTGTCGGCAAAGTGCGCAAGCTATTTTCATTTTCGCATTCTTAGCTGCTCAAAATGTGTGAGTGTGTGTGTGTGCATGTGTGTTTGTTTGTTTGTGTTAACTATTGCAACAGCATTAATATTTGCACACTGGATAAAAATCTATGTAGCATGTTAATACATAACACAAAATCTTTATTGAGCATATACAAAAGCTTCACATCAGCAGTGAAAATGAAGCCGAACGGTTTTTCTTCTATAGTTTTTTCATCATTCTTTTCCTCATCATTTTTTTCTACTTGGTTGAATGTATTTGTGCCAAGTGATAAAAGAAATCGAATGAACAGGAAATAAAGATATTGGTTGTAGATCGATGGTGTACTGCAAACGGATGTATCGTAACGTATACGTAATCGGAATTTATATTTTCAATATTGTTTGAATTATATATAAATATATATACGTATATCGATATGGCATCCGGTTGTGATACGGTAAAAATCATGTCGAACTGATCTCAATGGGAATTTGCGTCAAATTGTACACGGGCTAAATGGTTGGTTATGTAACTCTTATGTTTAAACAAAGGATCTCAATCGACCGAATAATTGCACCCTAAAATACTCTCTCTTATTCTCATTCTCATTCTCAATCACAATTTGGATGCTCATACACACACACACACACCCACACACTCACAAAATACTTGTAGAAGCATCACTTCGAAATATATCGGATGGGTTTGGAAATGCTATAAATAACATTGAAACAAATAATAAATAAATGGACTAAATTAGACTTATACGTTATTTTGCAGAAAATGGAAAGAAAATTCCCACCAAACGAACTGTCACGTGCACAAATAAATAAAAAACAAGCACCAAACAGCACTAGCACCACATTGGTGCGAGCTAAAGATGTCGAAGGAGACGCTCTAGCGCGTATGTGTGTGTGTTTGTGAATGATTGTGCGGCTACACACAATATTGAAACATAAGAACCCATCGAATGGATTTGTTTATTGCCAATGAAGATGTAAATTGTTTTTGCTGCTTTCGTATCACGTGCATTGTACCGTTTTGCCAGTCCTGAAAATCGATTTAATAAATATGTATGATTTTTCGATGTTAAACTCAAGATCGAGCAAACAAACATGTGAAAATGCGCTAGTTTATATTAACTGAATGTTGTGTGTGTGCTTTATGCATGTTATCGAAAATTGAATGCTATCGATTCAGCAACATACTGTTTCCGTCAACCGATTTAAATCCGCTATTTGTGAACTACTTTGCCGGTTTTATTTCATTCTTGTTATTTTATTCGTTGTTTTTTTTTTTCTTTTTCACACAAATGTGCGCGCTCGTGTGTCTCTTTTGTTTGGAAAACTTTTTAGCAAAATCATTTACGATTCGCACGATCCCACATACATACAACAGTTTTTCATTTTTTATTTATGTGTGTACATACACAAATAAGATAGATAGCTACTCCATTCATCTGCTCAGATGCTTGGTGATGCGTAAATTAGATTCGTGCACTAGTGTTTTGATCTCGATACATTCACAAATGCAAGGAAATATTTTCTCTTTCAATTATATTCACTCTGTTCTCTCTCTCTCTCTTTTCTCTCTTCTCTCTCTCTCTCTTTCTTTCTCTTTCTCTCTCTCTCTCTCCTTTCTCTCTCACTCTTTCTCTCTCTGTTCCTCTCTTTCTCTCGTGTGCTTCATGTTTTGGAAACGCGAAACTTTAGCCTTGTCGTGACTGTGCTTTTGTTCTTCTTTACTCTCTCTTCAGCTAAATTTTTTTTTGTTCAACTTCATTCGTTCAGCGTTGATTGTTGTTGTTGCTTTATTTTTGCCATTACAACAACGACAACATTCAGTAAAAAGTTCTACACTCTTTCTCTCATTCACGTTCTTTTACATCGTCGTCTTTGGTTGTTGTTTTTTTTTTCACATATTATATAATCGAACAAATGCGAGCGACACGCATACACCGAAAAACGTTTGAGCCGAAATGGAAAATTTATTTGTATTGTATAACAATACGCAAATATTAAGAATGAAAGAAAGTGAAGAAAAAATACTGGCAATAAACATAAACAGCAAATAACAAGCATTCAAATAGCATGGCATAAGCGTGTGATTGCGAAGGCAACAACGAACGAGAGTAGAAAACAAAAAAAAAAACAAAAAAAATGAACTAAGGCAAAAAATAAAAACCAGTGGCAAGTATAACAAAGGATTCAATAACAAAATAGAGTTAATATTCGTAGTAAAATATACATGGTGAAAAGAAACAAAATTGGCGAAAAGAAACACTCTCGCCAACGGAGTGAGAAAAAATGGGGGGGAAAAATTATGAAAGAAAAATTTATATACGCATTTGGAATGGCAAAGAAATTGAATACGAGCGTGTTCATTTTAACCCATACACATATGATTACTTTGACTCTTTTCTTCTCTCTCTCTCTCTCTCTCTCCCTCTCTCTCTTTCGCCTGAAATATGTACAGTCACGTATGTGGAGCAAAAGGAAAAATTTTTATTCATTTTTATCATGTTTGATTTTTGCCTTCGAGTGTTCGGCGTGTTTTGTTTCCGATGCAAAGTTTATGTTCTTTATCATTTCTTTTTTCAATGTGATGTGTGTGTTTGTCTCTCGCATTTTGAATGGATGGAAATCGTTTTCGCTTGAAATGCTAAATGGCATACGCATATTTATAGAGAGACTAAACAATTTCATTGACATTGACGGTATCATCGGTTGTCGGCGATGATGATGACGACGACGATGAGGGCGGACGCGGTAGGTGGTGGTGGCAACGGCGTCACACTCTTTGTCGTCAAACGGAAAAGTACGCATTGACTTCCATCATAGCAATCACTTTTCAAAATCAAAGCACATTTTTTTAAGCTTTTAGATATTCATATATAGATTAGAAAATAGCATACACACTTCCATATATTTATGGATTGACTTGATTTGGATTTTTAGCTTTCTGCTTTCGTGCAATTACACTCATCGCAAATCAATATTGACAATTTACTGTTTGCCTACTCTCAATTTATCCTTATGTTATTTTTATGCGAACTTCCGTTTTATTTATTGTGCGTGTCTTTGACATTAACCAATCGGATACACGCCATTTTCTCATATTACGGATGTTATTTTTATCTCTGTGATGAAATGAAAAAAGAAAAAAATGCGAATAAAATATGAAAAATAAGACCGAGAATAAAAATGAAACAAAAAATGGAAAAATTAGATAAACGCTGAAGAAACGAAGAAAAAAGGCAAAAAATAATCTTAATAATGGCAAAAATTCGAAAAAAAAAATGAAGAAACGTATGAAAAACTGTTATGTTTGCACCTCTTAAAGATATATCATAGTCGTTCATCTCATCAGCATTATCACCGGTCATTATATCGGCACATTGAAACCTATTAAACTAGTGTTTGTCGCATCCGATTAACATAGCTGCGTTAAGTGACGATGTGTGAACCCAGTGACCGGATTTTATGCAATTACGCAAACCAATTAATGCCAACTAATGCATAACAATGAAACGGGTTTGGTTCATTCCAGTTCATTCTACTCGTCGCTCTTTTATTTTCAATCTCTATTCAACGTAGCGGATTCGGATTTTTTACATATTTTTTTTCGCTTTCTTTTCTCATTCGTAATTATTTACGCATGATGATCACGAGCCAAAGGTGTGGTTGTGCATCATTTTCAAACGATCAATTCAATTTGCGACAAAAAAAAGTAATTTTTTTGTTCTTTCAGAACAGCTGTACTGAAATACAAATTTTATTTTAGTTGATAATCTTTAAAATTTAGATGCTTCCATTGAGATAAAATCACTCAATTATGCTGAATGAATTGGTTGATACGGACAAAAATTGTCAATTGTGAATAGTAATTTTATTTTTCGATAGAAATTGAATTTCAATGGTTCAAATAGCATGTTACATAACTTTATTTATGGATTTTGTTGAGAATGTGCGAGTTAGTTTTCGGTCACATCACATTCATTACGCATTTTGTTAATGCGAACACCGAATTTTGAATATTGAATATTCAACATGGTGCATTGAACACGCTATTCCAAAAACATATGATCCTTTTTCATTGAGATGTGAATGGGTATTATTTCTCGACGATTGCACAATATCAATTTCAATGGCATTAAACTGGTCACATTGAATAGGATTACATTTTGGGTGGATTTACATAACAAGCTCAAACTCAATTCACGATTTGAATCAAATGGGAAAAAAAAAACACACACACACACAGCAATAACCCATTCGCCAACATGCTCAATTCAATTTTTTTTTCTTTATTATTTCGTTGCCATGTTTTGGTATACGCTTATGTCTATGAGAGGCAGATAATAAATTTTGATGTAATTTTGCGGAAAATGACAATGAATTTTGTGTACGCGTGTGTGAGTATGAAGTTCTGTCAATGGTGGATCTGGAAATCACCGTGGTGACGCAAATTACAAGAATAGACTGATTGCATCTCCATAAATTCTGTTCAAAGTTCATGAATTTGAAAAAAAAAAAAAAAAAAAAAACATGAATTAAAATCCATTTAAATATGATTTTTGAGTGTACTCAACGCACGTTCACATATATTCTGAGCACCATTGGTTGTTCATTGCGTCAGCTTTTTTTCTTTTACTCTCATTCAACCCCGCTATCAGTTAAACCACAACTCTTTCGACGCATTAAATATATAAAGACTTAAGTTCATGTTGATTTACATAAATCTAAGAAGATTGACAGATTATATTTGTGTGCGTAAAATGTATATGATTTTATATCTCTCCAAATCATTACTGTATGATGTGATTTAATAAACATGTATGTACTTACACTAAATGAACATTCGAACGGGGAGAGAGAGAGAGAGAGAAACAGAGAAAGAGAGATAGAGAGAGAGAGAGAGAATCTGACAGAGAGAGCGAGAGGCAGAGCGAGAGACAGAGAGAGAGACGAGAGAGAGTGAGAGAGTGAGAGAGTGAGAGAGTGAGTGAGTGATTGAGTGAGTAATTGAGTGAGTGAGTGAGTGAGTGAGTGAGTGAGTGAGTGAGTGAGTGAGTGAGTGAGTGAGTGAGTGAGTGAGTGAGTGAGTGAGTGAGAGAAAAAAAAGGACAAATTGCATAGTTAATTAAATTGAAATGTGTGTTAGCACGTGTGTGTGTGCGTGTTTTACCAACACATTGTGTGGCAAAGGAATTAATTAAAATTTCATGTTGACATTTAAAGTTGTTTCGTTTCGCTTGCCCCCCATTCAATTTCATGTATTGTCATGCATACATGGAACTAACAATTGAATCTATTTTAAATCGTGTATAATTTTTCCAACATATTTCGAATATCGATTTTTTGTCCCATGCTGTGCATGACTTCATGTTAGTAACAATGAAACAATCATTCAAAATGGTTTTTAGAATTTCAAGAAAAAAACCGAAAACAGTCATCAAGCAGTACCAAAACGTATACCATTTAAATTATTTAAAATGCAAGTTTAATTAGAAATGAAAGCCAAATGGCACATGTGCTTGCGCACGTTTTTAACCAATCAATTACAATCAAATGTAACATCGATTTCTTGAACTGTATCTCGTTCGGGTTTCAATTTTTTTTTTTTTTTTTTTTTGTAAATTCTCTACTACCGGTTTTCGCATTCGAAAAGATTATTTCTCAGCAATTAGAAGCCAAAAATGTGCTCAATCAAACTCGATGAGAATCGAGCGACAGAAAAATAACGAGAGAGAGAGAGAGGTAAAAGAGGGAAAAAGGGGAGAGAAAACGGTGCAATAAATAACAACAACAAAAAACTGGATATATCGAAGACGAACAACAAGTTCAGTGTGCATTGTGCATTGAAAAAGAATTTCTTCCATAGCGGAGTGGAACGTAAACTATGCAAGAAAATAAATGACAACAAAACCACATATACACGCCAATCGAATCAAGAAAGAGAGACTACAAGAGCAAGACGAGAGATGAAAAAAAAAAAACGTTGCTGGTTTTGGTCTGCGATGCATCAAATACCAAAGCCAACATCACAAACACAACACATATGTTGTGTAATGATGCATCGTTGAGTTTGTGTGATAAATACAAATTTAAATCACATAGAAATGGCATTAGTGCGCGGTTGTATTGGATGAGAAAGAGAGAAGGAAAACAAAAAACCGGTATTCCCAGTCCATTTAAATTGCAGTATGCATATGTGTTCCTTTCTTTGACTATTCGCTTGGCGCTCTGCTGAGATATTCAAAATTTAACATCTCATCGAAAATGAGAGAAAATGAAATGAAGAAGAAAACACCAAAAATGTGAAATAAACACACATTCACAAAAACTGAATCAAATATTTTACTCTTCTTACTTCTCTCTCTCTCTCTCTCTCTCTCTCTCGCTCTCTCTTCTTTTTCTTCACTCTCATCAACAAAAACTTGAATCCAATTATTCACGAAGATGCAAACAAAGAAGTTTAAACTTCTGGCCCGATCACAATTTATTTTGTTTTGGATACGTAAACTGCCATTTGAGACCGAGAGCAGTGTGAGAAAAAAAAAACAAGCGGTGAGAGTATGTGCATTGTATGTGAGTGTATTTTCTGCAATACACTGAAATATGCCATATTTTTCAGTTGGCCCCGGCCACCATAAACAGTTCTTGCGGAGAATTTGAGCGCGCAAAGAACGATCGAGTCAAGCAGTGTTTTTTTGGGCGCGCAATGGAATCTTTCATGTGCATGCACAAAACTAGCAATGTGCTGCTATATAATAATTCATGCATATACCAAGACTAATGCACTGCAATGTTTTCGGTTTGTTTTCATAATATCTAAATATCTCATCAGTTTGTATGCTTCGTACGTGTGTGTATTTTGGCCATTTTGACTTTTTTTTTTTCTGCTTGTGCCATCTCGCTTTCTTTCTATCTCTCTCACTCTCTCTCTCTCTCTCTCTCTTTCTCTCTGCATCTGTCTCTCTTGTATAATTTTTCTTCATTGTATTTGCTTAGCAGAGAGACAGAAAACAACAATCCCCATTTTTTTTCATCTTCTTTTCTGGAATTGACTGTTCCACTGCAGAATTGAACACACAAACACCATCTCGATTCCTGTGTATATCATGACCTGACTGAAGAAAAAAAAATGGCAAAACGAGACACAAGCACACACACGCAAACTCAATAAAATAAAATCATGCAAAATGAATACAAACGTTGAGAATTCATTTGCACTCGTTTTTTTCTTCGCTCTCTTTCTCTTTTTCCCTTTCTCTCTCTCTCTCTTTCTTTCTCTCTCTCTCTTTCTCTCTTTCTCTCTTCTTATTGCACAATATATTTTTTTTTGCATTTGATGCGCCACACTAGAAATCTAGTTAATGCTGAGCGTGAACTTTAAACACAACTTCGAATTGCAGTGGCTTGTGAGTCACAAGAAACGTCTGATTCAAAAATGAAACCCGGAAACTATTTCTCTGAAAATATACGTTGAGATGTATGCGGCAACGACAAGGAATTTCATTATTTTATTAGACGAAACTTTAAATAACGTGCACTGACGACGACGACGACAAAGACAGAAAAAAAACACGCAGCCAATCTACAATGAACCATGCAAACAATCAGCTGCGTCAAGATATGAAACTTTTTCCTCTTCGTTTTGTTTTTTTTTTAAATTTTTTTTTTTCGTTAAAACACAAAAAGTAAATGTTTGTACAAGAGACATTGAAAGAAAAAAAAAATGTTGTAAGACAAATAGAATTATGAAAAGTATTCATTTTTCATGTAAAATTTGCATTTTATTCGTTCAACCAAAAACACAATGGAAAACCATTTGTACAATGAATGAACCTTCGACAATATCTAAAACATTCAATAAAAGTCAAACGAAATTATCCGATTTCTACATGCATAGAAGCAAGAGTCAGTTTTCTTAATGTTCGATGCAATGGCATTTTTGCTAGTGCTCTGCAAATGAATTGATGTGAATGAACGAACGGAGAAACGAACAAACAAGCAAACGAGTAAGCGAGCGCGCACATAACAAACTTGGATTTTTCAAAGTGAATTCTACCAACTACAAAGTACATCAATTTATCATTTTGGATACAAAAAGCCTTTTGAATTGCCTTTTTCTTTGCTTGCTATCAACATTAATTCTAACTCGTTTCCAATTTGCGCCCGCTTTTCGATTAGTGTACAAAGCAAAAGGAAGTAAATTCGGTTTTTTTTCACTTCGCTCTCTCTCTCTCTCTCTCTCTCTCTCTCTCTCTCTCTCTTTCTCTTTCTCTTTTTCTTTCTCTCTTTTTCAAGTATTTCAAGTACGGTTGTATCGACGAAAATGGGTCGACAACAAGTAAAATCATTACTAGAAAATTCAAACAAAATAGACGCAGACGAGAAGAAAGCGATAAAAAGAGATAGAGTGAGAGAACGAGATAGAAAAAGTAACAAAATTCAGCTTAAACGAACGATAGCAACAATGTATTGACAAATGTTGGATGATGTTTTGCTGTTGGTGCGCGCTCATGATTGGAACCTGAATGCTACTTTTGCTACCACTTCAGCATGTGTTGTGTTAGTTGTATCTCTTTGTTTTCTACACTCTCAAATTTATATATATTTTTTTAGTTTTTTTTTTTTTCTACTTTTTCTTTTCATTTTGTTGTTGTTGCTGTTGCTGTTGATGTTCGCCTTTTGTTTCAATCATTTTTCTTCTAGCTGAATTAAACGAACCGTCAACAAATGATTGCTTTGGCATCACAACAACATACATTCGATGTTGTCTAATGTATTTGAAAATGGTTGAAAATGAAAGAACATTGAAAGATAGATAGAAAGAATGAGCACAGAAACGATCGTAGAGTATACACTCACTACACAGTTAACGTAAATGCATTGCATCACTAGAAATGGAAGAAAATAATTTGATTGCTCAGTAATTTATTGTTTTGCGATGTCAGTTTCCACTCGAATGTACTCAAACATACAATTTTCTTTCAAATATTTCGGTTGACTATGTTCATTTTGTTAGTTTACAGAGTATAGAATGGAACGGAAAATATGACTAAAAAAAAAAAGACCTAAAGAGCGAACAAAAAGGAAAGATAGTGGTGTATAGATTGAGAGGAATGAGATAAATGCCATTTTGAACATCGAAATAATCAGCATCGATGCTGTAATCATCTGCGATTATAATCAACATTGCTAGAAATGTAGACACATACACACATATTGTAAGTTAATGGAAACAATCGCCTTAAATTCATTGATTCCATCGGGAAAATTACTGTGGCTTTGTTTTCACGAAATTGCACTTTCTGAAACGAAAGATGAGCGAATGAGGTAAAATGAAAAAAATGAAGAAGAGAACTGAATTTCCGACAAATCACTTTGATTCACCGATGTGGAATGCAACCAAATCAATAGTCCAGCATCATACAAATTTGTATTTGGCTTAAGCCATTCACAAATTACCCGGCGGCTTAAATGCAGCACAGAGAACACTATTTCAATAATGGTTGTTATTTTTCAAAACGCTTCATTATTTGTGTGTGTGTGTGTGTGCGCGATGAAAGGAAATTGTTTAACTAATGAAAAAAGAACTTTTCAGATTAACATAGAAAAAAAAAAATTGATAGAATTGAGCGTTTGAGGGAAAAAAAAAGTATTGATCACGTCTTGCATCCAATTAAATTCTAGATCAAACTCTCTTGCTTTGCATCAAATGTAAATATCTTTTCACGCGAAGAGAATGAAAAATAAAAAACAACAAATCGTTTATTCTAAAACAACGAATGAATTCAAATCGAAATTCCAAATTGATCGTGTACGTTTATCAGAACAAAATTACACCAAAATAAGAAAAAGAACTAAACAGACGGAATGTAAAATAAAACTAAAACTAAAACGAAAAAAATATTTAATTCCAGCAACCGGAGGAGCTATTGAATCAAACTGTTTTTAGCATTAAATTTCACATCACGTAGAATCGCTTTTGGTGCATATGTACACATTTTAAACTTGAATTCGGACCGTCGATATATGCTTTCCGGCTCAATGCCATGCTTACGATATCGTTCTCATAAACAAAATTCAAGTAAACAAGAATTTCCGAAACTCAAAAACGCAAAAAAACATACACACACACACACACACACACACACACACACACACACACAACACACACACGAATATGAACATGGAATTTTCTATTTTCCGGTACTCGTATGGAGTGTCCGTATGTTGATGTGTGAGTGTGACCAGCACGTAAATTTGTGCACATTTTATTATTCATAAATGCAAAAGGAAGAATAAGTCGAATTGCTATTTGATTTACGTCCGATCGAATCTTTTTGTCACTATTTTAACTAATATTATCGTATTTTACTACCATTTGTATTTGTGCAAATGGTATATTCTGAGAACTTGTTCAAAAATCGACTATGGTATTATATGCACTTCAACTCTTGAAATGCATAACATAATCCCATCGTAATATGCTTTACGTTTATTTAGTTTGCCAGAACCATTATATGAAAGATTTTCAGAGAACGAAATACATTTTTGAATTGAATTTTCAAAACCTGATAAAAACCCCACTAAATATATGGAACAAAATTGAAATGAAGAAATTGTGGAAATGAAAGAACTCTCTCTTTCTCTTTCTCTTTCCCTCTCTCTCTCACTCTCTCTCTCTCACTCTCTCTCTCTCTGTCCGTCTCTCACTCTCACTCTCTCTGGAAAAAAAGAGAGAGAGTTACAATGAGAGCGAGCGCAAAGAGAGAGAGAGAGAGAGAGAGAGAGAGAGAGAGAGAGAGAGAGAGAGAGAGAGATAGAGCGAAAGAGAAAGAAAGAAAGGGAAAGAAAGAGAGAGAGAGGCGTTAAGTCCAAAAAGGCAAAGTAGCCTTATGCCGTTTTGAAGGAAGTTACAATTTTAATGTGTAAAAGATGCGAATGAATCTGTCAGAGATGTGTGGTTTTCAGAAAATGAATAAAACATGAATTCTGTGCATTGAAAGGAAAAGCTTGGATATCGGAGAAAATTTGATTATGAATAGAGATTGCGAGAGAGAGATGCATTAGAATGTATAAACCACATTGAAAATAATGCGAAATTTATTCGAAAATGTTTTCTGTGTTTTTCTGCGATTACATCGAAAGTAATTTTATGAAAATTTCCAAATCGAATAGCAGTTACTTACTAGAAGGAATCGTAGAAACGGATACGGAAATCAAGTCCGAACCAAATAAAATGCCAAAGTGAGTGATAACAATAAATTTCATCCGAAATAGAGCCTATCATTATACTCTCTCTCTCTCTCTCTCCCTCCAAATGGCTTTATATCTCTATTTTTCTTACATTTCCCCGTTCACCATCCGTCCCCATCTCTCTTTCTCTCTCTTTTTCTCATTCACTATAATTTTCTGTGCTCCTGTCACTCTCTTCATTGCTTTCTCCCTCCCTCTTTCTCTCTTTGTCTCTTCCTCCCTCCCTCTTTCTCTCTTTCTCTCTTTTTCTGTCTCTCTCTCTCTCATCATGTATGAGTGCGTGCGCGCTTGTCTATATTTGGTTACCCATTTAAATTGCACATAATGCCAATTACCAAACTTAACTTATTATCTTGCATAACAACGGCAAAAGCATTAAGCCATCACAAAAGAACAACGCAACCGCACGTACGACGCAATTCGGATTCATGGCACAATGGGATAAGATAGACGGTGAAAGGAAACAAATCAATACACACATATATACCCGTAGATATTAATTCTAACAAGCTAACGAGCAAACGAAAGAACGAAATAAATGAATGAATGAGCAAATGAACAAGACGAAATCGAAATCGAGAGAGAGAGAGAGAGAGAGCGATTGATTTGAGTCTGAGTCTGATGCTGCTTGGATGCCATTTTCATACTGTCGCCGAGAGAAAAGCCAAGCACATCCCAAACGAAAAGTTAGTTCTATTAATTGCTAAATAGAACATTGTGTTTGCGTTAGTTTAGCAGAGTAAATGGTTTAATGTTTCTCGATTGAATAGTAAACTCCATTCGTATGAATATTATATGGATTATTGCTATGGAACAAATGATACAGCTGCTGCTATCGTTGCTTGACAACACAAAAACTTTTCCCAATGTGCTTGTGTGAGATCACTCGTGTACGTATGTGTGTACGTAAGTAGAAAGAGATTTTTTGCAACAGAATGTGCATCCAAAGCATAAACACATCGAACAATCATCCTTGAATTAAGCATGCCACGACAAAAACAAAGACAATACAATGGAGTTTTATCTGGTGAACATTTTTGTGTGTACATAAATATTACATATCGGGGTATAAAGTTTCCATTGCCATTCAGAGTTTATAATATTTGGTGTGTGAGCGCACGATTCTCAATGAAATGTAGTAAAAAATGAAAGAGAAGGCGAGTGATGTTGGTGAGGCTTGTCGGCAAAAGACAAGCTCATCTCTTGAACAAGCTTATGCGATCAAAATTCCCTGTTCGCGCTCTCTCCCTTTTTTCCTTCTTTTTCCTTCGCATACTAGTTGCATCACCAATTCTATCATCTGAAGAACTAGTCATGTATGCATGCATGCATTAAAGATTGTTTTGCAACCAGATTTCGATTCGTTTCATTCATTCACTGGATGTGTAGCGCGCGCTCACGTTTCAATGAAAAACAATTCGCATATTTTTCGCTCGTATGCAATTTCCTGTTCTACATTGACTTGAATGGCATGGAAAAACTTTCGGATTATATATACTCCTCTCTTACACTTAACTCTCTTGTCTGTTGTTTCTTATTTCTACACTGCACTAGCAATTTAATGTGCTTGATTTTTTGCTTTGCGCGCTCAGCATACTATTTTTGGAAGACTCTCCAATGGCTGCCACATTCATAAAGGAGCACA
>JAQOWM010000930.1:0-27500 GCA_029041755.1 Resseliella maxima | reverse complement strand
TTGATTCACCAAATGACATTTTGTGCAAATGACGCTGAAGAAGAAAAAAAAAAAAACAACGATAATCGCACATGTTATTTAATTTACTGTTGGAGCCTGAAATCCAAGAAGCAAATCTACAACAGCAGACGGTGGAGATGATGATATTGTCGACGGTTGAACAATGAAGAAAACTTTCAAAATTATTTCATAAAGTTTTCGTTGTCAAATAGTGATCAAGCGTTTTGATTGCACACGATTTCCATATTCAACAACAGTTAGGCATAAAGTGTTATGCGAAAGTTGCGTGAACAAGTATGAGTATGATTGTCAGTATGAATGTGAGTTCAAGTGTGCGTATAAGTATGAGACTAAAGACTGTGTCTATGTTTCTCTCTCTCTTTTCCTCTCGCTATGCTTCTCTCTCTCTCTGTGTGTGTGTGTGTCTGTTTTCCTTCAATTATAGTGATGATGATTGATTAGTTTGACAAACAGTGACGACAAATGAAAAAGCTGAAAGCATTTCCTCGCCACTTGCGACACCACATTAAAACATGTTAAATTATTTGGCTTTTTTTTTATTAAATTAGGCACGCACATGCAAAACTCAGATTCCGAATTAATTGATAGGGAAAAGTTTGCGTTATTTGTGGCGAACAAAAAATAAAATAGAACAGCGACCAACGAAGACAAGGGTTCAAAAGCAGAAAATCCATCAATTAAGAATGAATTTGAATAAATAAATATGTGTTTAATTGCAAAATAATTGGGAAAATATGAACTAAAAATAGAAGGAAAATGAATCAAATAACCGTGGAAACTTCCATGAATAACACAGACTTATTGAAACACGTTGAAATATAATCCATTGCTTTGAAATGAAAACCAACGGCTAATGATTTACTATCGTTTATTAAATGTATGCCGTATCATACAACTTAATCCTTTGCACATTTTCATATTATTTTTAAAAACAAGAGCAATGCTGAGAAAAAAAATGATTTTACTGATTTCCCTAGTTAATTGAAAACAAAACAAATATCAATGGTAAACTTTTCTGGGTTTTTTTCTCTGTAAATGAGTCATTTGGAGCGATTTCAATGCAATTTACCATTTAAATAGGACAAACAAGTTTTTTGAATGAAAATAATGAGTAAACAAGACTGGAATCTCGTTACGAATTCGATATAATTGAAAGAGAACGAGTGACAGAAAAGGGAGAGAAAGAGAGTGAGAGAGAGAGAGAGAGAAAGAGAGAGAAAGAAAGAGAAAGAGCAAGAGAAAGAGAAAGAGAAAGAGAGAGAGAGAACGAGAATGAGAGTGAGAGAGTGAAAAAAACGAGAAAAATATTCAAAACAGTGAATGGTACGTCGTAAACACGATAAAAATAAAATAAAATAAAACAAAAAAAAAAAAACCAACAAAACAGAAGCGAAAACAATGGATAAACGTCAAGTCAAGTGCTGCATTATTGACTTTACAGTGTGCGATAAAATGTGCGGTCGATTAAAATAGCATTTAAGCCATTTCACAGTTTATACAAAAGCCGTTAAATAGCAAGAGCAGAAAATGCGCAGTTTTCCTTTGAATTTCCGTTGCCGCATTGTTTTCGTTAATGAGCAAAACTTGAGTGCAATGTAATGCCACAACTTCATTAAAAGAAATTGCAAAGAAAATGAAGAAGAAGAAAAAAAAAAATTACAATAAAATTTCCATTTTATTTCGGTATTTCAAAGATTGATTGATTTAAATAGTAAATAAAATGCTGTACACTAATGACTTGGTTATCTGAACACGTTGTTCAAATACGAGATGCAGATTAAATCAATTTTTTTTAAAATTATATTCAAATTAGACGTTGATGCTGAATGAAATGGTTGTTCAACGATTAGTTTGTGCCAGTGAAATGGATGAGATCGAATAAGAAGAAAATGTGGAAATCATTGTATAGATTCGGATTGGATCATATATTTTAGTAATAATCATTAAATTCGATTCGATTTTATGTTTATGGGATTAGAAAATCATTAAAATGAAGTGTTTGATAGATTTTTTGTTTGGTTTTAAAATAACAAGTTGCAGACGAGAAGGGAATTCAAAATTAATGTTCATTTTTGGAACAAATTTTGAAATATATCGAAAACAAATTAGTCGAATTGAAAATCGACGATTGAATCAGATGTTCATTTAGTTTTATAAAATAATTAGTGAATGAAAACAACTTTAAGCGACAGATTTTGAATGGAAGGTCAGACAAGTTGACAATAGAAGCCCAATAAAGCTGCTGTAATGGATGGTTGCGTAATCCGTTGCTTGATTCTTTTTATCTTCACTTTTTTAATCTCATTTCAATTTATACCGAAAGGTGAAGTTGAAATATGTTTCAAGATGAATGATATGACCTGCACACATAAGCCACATACTTGATTTCAATGGAATTGAATCGTGAGCACATTAAACACTACACATCATAAAATACATGCAAATGGTTTAATAACGTTGGAAAACGATGTAGAAACGTAATTATGTTACGTTCCAGCATAAATGCGGTTTAGTTTGGTTTGGTATGCTCACTGTTTCGGTTGGCCCCACTCCAGCTCCCACACACACACACACACACACACACTCACACACAATTCACATCTCACAAAATGATATTTAATTAATAATTTTTTGTTTCACAAATTCCAACGCATTCCCAGCTATGATCTGGGCTACGTCTAGTGTCCGATCACCAAGTTCATTTCATTAAAACGATTTAAAAAGTTTTGTTCATTAATCGCAGTACTAGCTGCTCGGTTTTGACTAAATATACTTTTGAAATGAATCATTCACACATAATAAAGACAACTTTTTCTCGATATTGTCTGTGGTTTAAGATGCTGGATATAGTAGCGTATGAAGGGCATTAGTTTGTGTTTCATTTAGCTTAGTTACATTTCTTTTTCACTTTTTTTCTATCTCTTGCTCACTTACTCTCTATTCTTCATTCTCAGCGGTTTCACATTGAGCTACTATTCATCGTTGGCTCACGAATTTCGTTTGTTTTTTTTTTTTTTCCGTTCAGATGCTGACGCTTAATATGATTATCGTTTTATGGTGTGTACTATTATGCTTTGGCAAACAAATGAACAAAAGCAATCCGAAGCATACACATACACATAGCATACTAACGAAAAAAATGAGCTGTCTGATCAGAAAATGTAATTATATGCGTGATGCCGATGAACAACAAAAAAAATGCAACCAGAACACCACTTGACCGTCATATCTCTGTTAGACATGAAATGTAATTTACGGAAAAGTTTATTACATTTTATGCTCATGCTCGCACTTTCATTAGACCAAGTGATACGTGCCATCACACGTTTGTTTGTTCGTTCGTTCGTTCATTGGTTGGTTTATTTTTGCTCGTTCACTTGCTCATCTCGACAAAGGTTGTCATGCATATTGACAGACATATGCAGTCGACAGACGTGCCACGATATTACATATGTAATTTCAAATTGGTTCTACGATATTATTTATTCATAGTGCAATCACTTCTTAGACACTACATATGTTGAACACCATTTTCGATTTACTGTTTGGTTTTCAGCGGAGCTGTTCCGCTAAGCAAGCAACCAAGTCGGAAAATTTGAATATGAAGGACCCGTAGCGATAAGTTGAAAGTCAACACACAGCAAGAGAGTGAAAAAGAGAGAGTGAAAGAGCGAGAAAGAGAGAAGGAGGGAAAGAGAGAGAGAGAGAATGAGAGAGAGTGAGAGAGAGAGAGAGAGAAAAAGCGACCTGAACAAACAACGGATGATATACAACAGCCCGACTCATTCTGAACCAGAACTGGCACATTGTTCTACAAGCTGTTGAATGAACCAACAGAGAGAATGAGAGAAATAAAAAAAAATAGAGAAAGAGATAAAGGGACAGAAAAATCAGTTGATGAATATTTGGGTCTCAGTATTATGAATGACTTCACATTTTTGGCATATTTTTCAATGAAGAGAGAGATAGAGTGAATGAAAAGTTCCAAATTATATGATGTAAATTAATCTTCACATATTTGGTAAACCATTCACAGAAATTGGGTAAATCGTGGGTAGAGAAGATATTGCCCAAAATCGCTCACACAATTTAAATGAAAAATTGCAATTAAAATGCACACTGAAACTTCACTCATTCATTCCGATGTCGTGCGCAACGTTGCTCTTCTATTTAACAAACAAATTACAGTCTAACACTCGCAATCTCTCTTTCTCGACCTCTGTTTCTGTTTTTTTTTTTCATCATTCCGCCACAGAATTCGATTTAAATTCCCAGTTGTCGTCATATGTGCGTTTTTGTGCTGATTCGTGATACGTTTCGATTTCGAAAAGTTTTCGAGCACACATATTGTCCAGCGAATTTGTTATAAGCTTCTTTCTTTCGTTGTTGGAATTGCGTTGAACATTTGCCATGGATTTGTTTTTTCTTCTTCTTTCCACTCTCTAATTGCAATCCCATCTCTAGTAAAATACTAATCACAAGCTAGAAAAAATAACCATATTTTTTCTTCATCAACGAGGAAAAAGTAATGTAATTTCATATTTTCATTATGTCATGGTCAGCATTTGGAGAAATGAAAAGTTGCATACGAACTTGCATTTAATTTAGTTTTTTTTTTTTCTTTTTTTCTTTCTTTCTCTATGTTTCTCTTCCTCTGTGAATGGAGTAATAACGATTTGGAATGTGCAAAGAATTTCTGAAAAGGTTGGCACTTGCCAGATGAACACTAACTGAATCACATACGAGATATGCGGACAAATTGAAACGAGATGCACAGATATTCAAGAGATAGAACAAAAAAATAAAAATTCCATCATTTTGTAAATGAAACGAGATTTTAAGTTTTATGTAGTTTTTTTTTCTTTTTCTGCTGTTTGTGGCCAAAAACCACGGGCAAATGGAATATGTTGAACGCAATCGATGTGAAGAAAGCGATTTTTCCGCAGAAAAATTATGGCCATTAATCAAATGTTGACCAGCATCGTTTTGGCAAATAGCACTACATGGCTTGAATTACTTGACTTTCAGATTTTCTTCGTAATTTTTTTGATGACAAACACAAAACTCCACCGGGTTGAATATTTGAAAAACAATTCTCTCTTTTATTTTTGATATTTAAACGAAAAATTGGGGTTTTCAACAACTTATCTCTATGGGCAACACATATGATTCTCAACGATTTTAAAGTAAATTAATTAAAAGTTGGAATTATTTATTACGGCGAGACGTTATCTCTCTCTCTCTTTTTTTTTTATTTCCTATTTCTCAGACTCATTCTCGTTCTCCATCTAATTCTATCTCTCTTTCTCTGCACTGTTTTACTCAGTCAATCTAACTCGCATTCAAATTTAAGCCCATTATTTAAAAGATAGTCAGTCAGATTTAATTCATTCAAAGCGCGCGTCCATCGTATTTTGATAGCACTGACAACCATTAATTTATGAAATTGAACGTTTTCTCTATAAGCGCACAAGCAGGCAAATTGAAAATGTTTACTTAAATGAAATATACAAGTGAGACAGGTATAAACGATGGGATTAACTGTTTGAATGTCAAAGATGTTTGCTTAACCGCTTTACGAGATCATAGTGAATCAGTTATCAAATGAATTTTATACGTTGTTATTTAAGCGATGCATTTGAAAATGTTCCGACTTCATTAATTTTCCTTTATCTATTCACAAATTCTGTCTGATGTTTCTCTCTCTCTCTCTCTCTCTCTCTCTCTCTCTCTCTCTCCTCTCTCTCTCTTTCTCATTTTTCTTGTTTCTTGGGGTCGCTTTATCGTTCATTATATAATTTCTTTTAATCAATGTCAATTTAATTTTTGATGTAGTCCACTAATGATAACCTGTGTATAATGAAACATTTTTCATGTTCAGACCATTTCATCTTTTGCAGACCATTTTTGATTTAAAGTAAATTTCATTGTTTCAATTTAAAGAGCAATTCGATCGTCAATTATACACCACCAACATTTTGTCTCACTGAATTAAATTTTTCGAAACTGACCGTTTTTTTTTTTTTTTTTCGGTTTTCATCTCATTCGATAGATTCGATGTTCAATTGATGCGATAGAAGGTGCCGCCAGTACGGATGCGAAATTATAGTAGAAGAAAAAGAGCTGATTGATCCAAATGAACGCAACTGTATGAATGGATGCGATAATTGAATTACATCCATGGTACGATAAAGTATTAATGGTAACATAATTGTGTTAGAACCGAACCGAACTGAAAAGGGATTGGCGAGAAATAAATAAACCAATGACGAAGTCTCTCATCGTTGAAACTTCAACATTTTAAGAGAAAGAATGGGGGATAAAACGAGAGAAAAAATACGCTTCGAACAAAAATGGAAATTAAAATTCTTAGGAGGATTCCGAGTAGTGAAAAAAAGAAGAAAAAAAAAATTCCAACACAGAGATGAAACATTGTGCTATTTGATAGAAATTGTGTTTGGAATGTGGGCACCGGAGAGAATTTTGACGTTACAATCGAATGCGAATGGGGAAATAAAAAAAAAAAACAAAAAACGCCATCACACCACTGTGATTACTGATTATATGCTTTTACATTGCACGACGCAAACTTGGTGCTCGTACCAAGCGAAAAAGAATTAGATTTGCATTTTTTTTTCTGTTTTGTTGGCCAGAAATGATGATGATGATTATGACCGAAGAAAGGTGGTACGTTCGTGTTTTTCATGGAGAAAATTGTTGCCTTTGGAAAAAAACTAGAGTTTGTGTTACGTTTTCGAGAGAAAAAAAAATGGAAAGGGTGTGAGAGGCAGAAAATGAAATGTTGACTCATTTTTGTAGTTGTTTCAACATGGAACGTTCATGGACAACTAGTAGAATCAAGAAATTTGTAATAATTTAAATTTGATAAGGTGGAAATATGCGCAGAGGAAAGAACCTGTTCGTCGCTATTTTTGATTATAAAATTTTTTTCAACATTTTCATGATGGCCAAACTAAATTCACCACTTCGACATGAATCAAATTGCCATCTTTTCCAAGCGAGGCTTAATTTTCAGTCCTTTTTTTTACAACTTACAACAGATTTTTAAGCCATGTCCCTTTGAAGATGAAGAGAAGAAAAAATGATCGGCACCACAAGATATGCTCGAGAAAAAAATGCGTTTTTTTTTTTCCTTTCTTCTCTCGCTTCAATGCAATGAAGAAAAAATTATACGGCCCCGTCATGGGATGGAAAACGACGGGGAAAAAATTTATAAAAGTCATGGAAAAGAAAATAACAACGTCCGAATGAACATCTCAATTTGATTTCTTTTTTTTTCGTTCTCGACCGCGACGCGTTCGGCGGTACAAATGAAAGAATATAATGAAAAACAAATTAAGATGCGAAAGCGCAAATGAATGCAACATGAGAAGTGAGAATGAGTTTGTGTGTGTGTGTATGTACGTGTGTGTGTGAGAGAAAGAGAGAGAGAGAGAGAGAGAAGGAGAAAGAAAGAGAAAGAAAGAGAAAGAGAAGGAGAAAGAAAGAGAGAGCGAGAAATGTAATAATTGAAAATAAAACTCAATGCTCGCGTGGCACTATGTAAACCATAGTCAATGGCTGTCCACAACAGATGGGATCATTAGAATAATTTTCCACAATTTTTCTCTTCTCACTCTTTGCTTGATTTTGTGCTGGCCGTTGCCGTTGCCGCTGCTGATGCTGCTGCTTCTGATGATGATTGCTTCTGCATTTTCCGCATGAATCCAAATTATAATGAAATAAAAATAAAATTTTATACCCTTATAATAGGCATTTCTCGTATTTAATTCCGCACATTATGAATTGCTGGAAACGAGTGAACAATGGGTTCACGCCGCCAATTCACGGCAAATGACAACATGATGTGCACTGATTAAATACGAATACAACAACAATGAAAAATGCGAGGAAAAATCAACTGAATTTACCAAATGGATAATTCGCTTAAACCGAAAACTTTCCCTTCTCATTCGCATTCGCATTCGCATTCTCATTCGCATTCGTGCATTGTAATTGAAGTTTTCCATCACGTCGAACTGTCATTTGGCTTGCACATTCTGTTTCGCGAGTTCGGGTGTGAGAATGAAAGATTTTTGGCTGATGTGTTTGTTGTTTTCAGTATTGGTATTCGGAGGAGGGTTTATTCTTCTTTCTTCATCGTGCCAAAGAGATTTTTCTCCACCATTTCTAGTTTACCAAACAAACTATTACTTTGAATCAGATTTTTTTTTCCATCTTCTTTAACTTTCATGGTGTTACGAAGTTTTATCGTTACCATTCATTGTATTTATCGAAATCATGATCGAGAAATTTTCAGCATAGTTTGATTTGAATGCAGAATGCTCTTTATGGTTTTTCACAATTTTTGGTATTTCAAAATGGGTTTGAATGCAAAATCGACGAATTAGACGTTTATGAAAAAATTGCAGCAAACTGTTTTGTTGGCATTGGCGCTTGACTGTTCGTTGGCTGCATGTTTGTGTGCTATTTTGTACTGATTTTTTTATTTCAATTCCACATTCAACCATGCTATTTCGCAATGATAAAAATCATATTTTCAGATTATCACTGGTTTTTGGGGGATGCAATGCACACAAACGTTTGCATGCAATCATTTACACTCAGCGCAATGCATTCGCCCATCTATTTTCATATCTGAATGTGTTGAAAGCATAGTGCACACTGAAAATGCACTTTATTGTTTTTTTTTATCATTTCATCTTCCTTTCTCACACTTTCATTCCAGCGCGTTTGTTCTTTCTCTCTTCAGAAATGGTACGCGCTATATTTCTCTCTCTTTCTTTCGAATTATTTGGCAAATGCTAATATGCACACGAGTGATAGAACAATGTGTGAAATGCATGTCGCACGTATCGTTGAATCGCTCGGCAATGCCATCCAATCATTTCAATCCATTTCAATGAATTATTGATGTCATATTTTATGCTTTTATGCATTGATATGAAAATATTGTGTCTATATTTTTTGATCAATATCGATGCGATGCATGGCTTATATGCAGATGCAGCACTGTGGACAAACACACACACACACACACACAATTCAAATAAACAGAAAAAATCGAACAAAAACTCCCACCAAATTTATTCGTTTGCATGTTTTTCTTGCATTTTTTGTTGTTGCTCTCACTCTTTTATCTCTCTTTCATCTTGTTCAGTTTGTTTATATTTTGTTTTTTTTTTGTTCGCGGCTATCTCTGGTCACATTCCCGTAGCGGATTGAATGTTCTAGCTCCTACAATTCTGTTTTTCGTATCGTTGCTGTTTATCTATCCATATTTGTTCAATGTCGCAACATGATTTTCTCTTTCTCTCTCTCTCTCGCTCTCTCGCTTTCTCGCTCTCTCTCTCGTTCTCTCTCGCTCTTTCTCGCTCTCTAGCTCTCTCTCTCTCTCGCTCTCTAGCTCTCTCTCTCTCGCTCTCTAGCTCTCTCTCTCGCTCTCTAGCTCTCTCTCTCGCTCTCTAGCTCTCTCTCTCTCTCTCTCTCTCTCTCTCTCTCTCTCTTTCTAATTCAATCTCTCTCATTGATTATTGTCCATGCATTGTACACACGTAGAACCAGTTGGATTACTCTTGCTCATAAACGTTCAAGTGGAATGTGGGATCTTGTGTGTGTTTCATTGTTTTTCTTGTATTTTTCTCCGAGTTCGTTCACATTCGTTCATCTGTATTTATCTTTTCTTTACAAAAAAAAAAAGAAATTCATTTTTGCTGTCATAAAAGTTATGTTGTTTCGCGCCAAAAAAAATAAAGACGTGATGTAAGTTGAAGATTACAATTTTTTACGGAAAAGAAGAGAAAAAAAAAACTTAATTTCGAACATTGATACGAAACAAAGATAAAAAAAAAAAAAAAATTAAATGGAGACTCTTTGTTGTCAAAGTAATTTAAATTTTACGAAGTCATCATGTCACACACACATAAGCGAGAACTCGCAGTCCAGCTCTCTGTACTTGGCATTGGCCAAGCGTCACAATGAGCGGACAAAGTTTTGCCTAAAGATGGAATAAATAAAATTGAAAAGAAGAATTCATTAGGCCATTCGATCGATCATATCTAATCTTGGAATCGCATAGAAATCCCATTATCACAGTATGTGCTTGTGCTTATACATTTGGCTTCGGTCCGACATTTGGTAATTTTTCATCGTATTTCTACATTGTAATTGCGGTCCGGATTGCTGTTTCATCTTGGCGTGTTTTTTTTTTATCTCTCTATTTCAGCCATTAAATTAGAACTTTCATGAATAAGACCAACTGAAGCGCGTAAAAAAAAAAATGAAAAAACAAAACCGTATTTCATTGTTAAGCATGACATTGCAGCCATCCATCTTTGCAACCACAGCCACAATACTGATTCTCTTTTTTCACACAAATACAATGATCTTTTGATTTCACTTTGAATAACAACAACAACAACAACAAAAAATTGCAAAATTAAAAATCCGAAAATTTGAATGGCATTAATTTTGTTTATTCTGATAATATTGTGATTCAAAAAAAAAGGGCCACATTTCTCACTCTTTTTATTCAATCGCTCTCTCAATCGCCAAGGTGTGTTTGGTCATTTTTATGATTTAGGTGTGACTTGTGGGCTATTGAATTTTTGTACCAAGAGAGTCGATTGAATATAATTTATTTATATTTTTTCTTTTTTTTTCGGTTTGTTGTAACATTTGATCCCGCCGAGAGTAGCAAATGAATGCAAACAATGGTCTCATGTTGTGTGTTGAATCATTTTATATCCATATTTTCTATGACCTTTAATCAATAACATGTAACAAAAAGAAATTGAGGCGATTGAGTCAAGGTAAAGAGAATTGAACTGAACTGAAATGAAAT
This sequence comes from Resseliella maxima, assembly GCA_029041755.1. NCBI lineage: Eukaryota > Metazoa > Arthropoda > Insecta > Diptera > Cecidomyiidae > Resseliella > Resseliella maxima. Next base: position 16,615 of record JAQOWM010000930.1, on the reverse strand, counting down.
GTTATGTGAAGAGCGCACTCAGCGCGTCATTCTCATAATAATGACTTTCTTTTGTTTAGTCTTATGTGTGCGTCTTTTTTTCTAATGCATTTATTACATACAACACCATATTATATTCTATTTTCATAATTTCATCAGCAGAATGACTTTTTAAATGGTTCTTCCTACAAAGAACACTCTTTGAAATGGTCGATTGATGTATACGAAAGAAAAAAAAAAAGAACAAAATTATATGTAAATAAAAACGAGCCGCCATTCAAGATATTTTTATTGTTATCTTGAGATGCCACACGCAAACACATCATTGAAAAGCATTTAATTGATATGACCAAAAACCATTGTAATGAACATGACCGAAATAGGCGATAGGCTTTGAAACAATCGCACAAACACACACGCACACACAAATCAAATAGGCTAATAATTTTTATTATTTATCGATAAATCCCCCAGTTGTCCGTTCTCCCAAAAGAAGAAAGGATAAAATCTAATGAAATAATGATTCAGTTGGTGGTAAGCAAACATCAGTAATAAAATTTATCATTTTTGTTTAGAAAGACTTTTGTTGTCATTTCGGTTATGTTCCCCGTTCAAAACAATAACCACAGTCAAACGATAACAGATCACAGCCTACAACCATTAAACTAAGTATGTCTGAGCTGCAGATTGTGTCTATATGTATTGTCTGTTGTCAGTATTTTCCGAATATTTAAGAAAACAATGGACAAAAAAAAAAAAAAAAAAAAAAGAAATAATAAAACAAAAACCAGAGAGCAAAAGACCAAGAGATGGAAACGGAGTGTAACGAGATAACATTATAGAAATGCGCAATTTTATTATGAAAGTAGATTTTAACTGAAGCACATTCTTAGAATTAAGTGGAAAAATGAAAGTAGAAAGATATGAATTCGTGATGGAGTTATTTCGGTTGCTACGCACTCATTTGCATCGAAAAAAAGTCATCACTTCAAATTCAACTTTGAACGAGAAAAAGAGCATACCAGCGAACGAACGAAATTTTTTTTTTTTTTTTTTTTTTTTTTAGAAAGACTATTTGCTAAGCTCAATGTCTAGCTCTGATTGATGGTAAGCTCAATGATAAACGTCGATAATAATTAATTTTGTTATGTTTATTGAATTTAAACATATTTTCAGTTTTTTTCGCACTCTCTAACTCTCACTTTATCTGTTTGTTACTCTTTTCTCTGTTTACTGAAGAGAATTGTTTGCTGAAATATTCAGACAGTCTAGAATGTCTAATAATCATTTATAATGCTTGTGTCAATCGATGAATTTATTGCCTATAAAATATCTCTTTTCATACATTAATGTTTGAGAGAAGAAAAAAAAAAACGAATTTCAAATCCAATTCATATTCAATAACCAACCAAATGCCATTTAAATAATTTAGACGGTTATAGATGTTGTGATCGAAACCATTCGTGCGTTTTGGCGTTTATCAAATATTCGAATAATTTCACAATCAAAACGATACATGAAACCAATTTACAGTTGTTTCTCATGTTTTTTTTTCTTCCATTTTCAAATCGAGGCATTCATTTTTACCAATTACCACATTCAACAAGCCGACTCAAAATGACCATTAAGATGAAGCACAAGGAATGGAAAAAAAAGCTAAAATCGCTCAAAGAAAAAAATATCAATTTTTGAACATAAATTCTAACCATCGATATTTTGCTCCAATTCTTTGTGCTGAGCGTCAATTTCTTCGCCATGAAATTTCGTTCTTCATTTATTATTACTGTTTATACATGGCCCACAATAGCAGCCCACTATGGGCATTTTTGATCTTTATTTCTTATTTTCGAATTTCTTTCTCTCTCTCTCTCTCTCTCTCTAAACCCGCTCATTCTAATTCTTTTGCTTTTGCTTTTGCCTTTGCGGTTTGTCGATGGTGGTCGGTCGGTCGTGCGGTCGTGCGGTCGTTGCTCGATTGATTGAGAAATTATATACATTTGAAATGGAAGAAGAAGAGAAAAAAATGTTCGAAAAACCAATAGTTAGACTTGAAAATATGGTGAGCTAAATAGTCACTCACGTTTAATGTAGTGAACGTTTTTCGCTGATTTGATTGTAATTTTTCTCTTTTGAAATCCAATCATTTGAAATGATTCCCCATTTAAAGTGTGATAAATTTTTGTTGAGACGAAATGGCCAGGCACACGCGATCTCAATCAAATGAAAATGTTATTCGTGATTAATGGATATTTGAGTTGACCAAACAGAGCGAATATTGATAGCTATGTTGTTTTTGTTTTGTGTGTGTGTGTGTGTGTGTGTGTGTTTGTGTGTGTGTGTGTGTGTGTGTGTGTGAATGAGTGAGTGCTGATGACATCATTTTAAATGATGACCCTCTTTTGACGCTCGACAACCACTTTCGCTTGAAAGAGCCATTCGTCGTTGTTTGTCACTCATCCCCTTTTGGAAAATCAAACATAATGTTTATACATTGAAACATGCCGACACATTTGGCAATGCCCAAGAAAATCCCTTCGATTAATGGAGATGTTCAAAAGACGCCTGCTACATCATATAGGAGGTGTTGAGTTCAGTGTATCAATTTTTCTCGATTTAAGCTTACGAACAAATTTCAAACAATTTTTCTTAATTCGCTCGATTTATCGCTTTCGTCGATTCACTCTCTTTCACTCACTGTTCGTGTATCGCCTCTACCTCTGGCTTTCGTTTTCGTATTTTGTCTTTTCTTATTGCTCTCTCTCTCTCTCTCTTTGTTCCATTCTCATTCCTTCTCACTTCCTTTCCTTTCTCTCTCTCTCTCTCTCTCTCTCTCTCTCTCTCTCTCTCTCTCTTTTTCTTTTTTCCTTCTTTTACATTTCTCTGTGGATTACACACAGGGAGAGTGACACATACACACAAGCACAATTGAAATCTTCATTTCAGTGGATTTTTGGATCTTTAGAAAACTTTGCTCGATTTTCTTCCAAAAAAGAGGAAAAAAAAAAACTTTCCTAAACATTGGCCAAAGTCTTTTGAAATAAACATTCTTTGGGCGCGCACAAGCGAAAAACTTTTTCATTTTAACCAAAAGGAAGATGAGAGAGAAAAACAACCAGCCAGTAATGTTTTTTTTTTGGGGGGGGCATTTCACAAAATACTATCTATGTTTATGTTAAACAAGTATGAAAAAAAGAATTGATTGCGAATAAGAATAAGAATGAGAGAATGGCATCACATCGCTCCATACATGCATGTACGCCATAAAAGGACAAACAACTTGAAAGTTGAAGTGGTTGAAAAGCTAAAGCCGAAACTTTTTGCATGCCTGCTGCGTTTATCATTCAAAGGTTTTATCGAGTGTGTTTAGAACATTACTGTGGCTGTTTTTTTCTTGTGTTGCTGTTGCTACTGATGCTGCTGTTGGTGTTGGTTGTGTTGTTGTTGTTGTTGTTGTTGTTGTTGTTGTTACTGTTTTTCCCTCTATTTAAGCATATACAAAACGATCATCGAACATCACATCCTTCGTTTCATCAAACGATGAAAATAAAATATATTGGCATCGATTTTTCGATGCGGTCGAATTAAATTGAGAGCAATTTCAAAATGTTTACATTCGACATGAATTTTTAATGTTGCCTAATCCCTTGATATTCTTTTTTCTTATAGGTTTCGTGTGTGTGTGTGTGTGTTTGTGTGTGTGAGTATGATGTGTTTTCTTTTCTTCTTCTTCTCCATCTACTTCTTCTTCTTCTTGGTATATGTTATTATATAATCGTGCGTAGAGTACCGAAGCGATAATAAAAAAAAAAAACGAACCGAATAAACGAAACGCAGCTGAAGTGTCATAGAAATAAAATCCCATATCGTATTGCATGTGCTCACACATGCCACAAACACCAATCAACCAACCACGCAACCACGTTTTTCTTTTCACACGCACAAATAAGGAATCTTTCTTTCTTTTTATTTCGATTTATGTATGTGTTATGCTGTTATTTAAAGCCGAACGTCACATCAAGATAGAAGAATATGCGAGCTTATAAGGGAATATAACGATATATGCAGAGCAAATACAAATTGCCATGAAAGAATGAACGAAACCAAATTTGGTTCCATTATGCACATTTGGCTTATATTTTGTATAAGCACTCAGTTGAGCGTTTCCAACCAGCATCAGCATAGATTATGACTCTCAATGCGACCAGGTTTCATTTGCCACTTTAACGTTCATAATGTGTGAAATGTGAGTGAGTAAGTAAGTAGCTGAGAAAAGAAGTAGGCGAAGAAGAAGAAGAAGAGATAGAAAAGAAAAAAGAAAAAAACAACAAACATGCCGAAAGATTTCGATTAATATTTAATATATATATTTATGCTTATAAATTACATGCGATGAAGTTTGTCATTGAGAGTGAAAGCGTCCAAATCATTTTTCTCCCATCCACCACCATCATCTGTGTCATATAATTCGAACACATAACAGTGTGACACTGTGTGTGAATGGCATTTTTACCATTAAGTGGTTGCGATTCAAGCCAATGGTGCAAATGCAAAGTGTCAAAAATGTTGCTGTTCGCTTCATCATTTTTTCATTTAAACCAAAAGTGCCTAGTGCAAAAATTGTCTTTCGTTTATCAAATTTTCTCATTTCTATGGTCGCACTGGAATTGTTCACCATTTGTTCAGGTTTTCTATGGGGATTTCGTGACGAGCACCATGTGTATGTTCGTATATGTAGCGCATACATACATACAGATGGGCCAAATACGAATGAATTTTGATGTGATATTCACATACACATTTCAAGCCTACGTTTTTCTTTTAGCTCACACAAAGCTGATAGCTTAGACAAAAACTTTTACAAACATTCACACATACACACATAGAGATGGAAAAAGATCAATACGTGATGTTTATTTATTTAAAGTTGAATGCTTACTTTTTCATTTCTCTTATTATTCTCACACTTAAGAAAAACAACAAATACCAACTAAAATACATTATGCTCATAAAAAGCCAAATCAAGAATATTCAGCATGTTTCAAAGTTCTTCTATTTGTTTTCTTTTTTTTCTTTCATTGAAATAATATTTTATGCAAAACTTAAATTACGTGAAGTCAGCGTTATAAATCAAAAAAAAAAAAAAAAAAAACTGACAAAACATTGGTCCAATGGCAAGTTTATTCATGGTGATTCTGAAAAATTGGCATTCTCGCATTGTTATGGTTTTGATTATGACCAATCTTGTGCAGGCTACAACGTTGTAATAGCAAAACGGAGCAAAGAGCAAAGAATAAAATCGAAGCAGACGTGAAGAATAAATTCGACAAAATGGATGAAAATCATATTTATGTCAAACGTCAAATAATGGTATTTCAGCTACCAAAAAATATCAACTTCTGTTCATCATACGCATCAAACAGAAAGATTTATTTTTTCGTTTCGTTTCATGTCACTTTTATTTTTTTTGGTTGTCATGAATTTTACGCTCTATTTCTTCATCTTTCCCATGTTCTTCTTTTTCTTTCATTTTTTGTTTTTTTTTCTTTTTTCATCTCATGCTGCTTCTTCTAAAAATTTCCTCGAAAAATCAAAAAAAGGAACAAAAATTTCAAAGAACTAATACTATAAAGTATTGTGTGATGTAGAGAATGAAAGAAAATGCGTGCTGTCTCAACTCAATGTGGATTACACTATGACACACAAAATTTACAATCGGGATTTGATAGTATGGCGAATTAGAGCTCGGCCTAGGTATCTCAATGCCATTTTCCGTTTGTTCGAAACACCCCCAAATTTTCGAGATTTGGACATAAGTACGAATTTCGTGGTTTTGACCTGTTATGGTTCGACATATATATTAACAATTCCACTCATTTACAAGATAATGTTTGAATCTAATGTGTCTTCGTTGTCTACAAGGATGTGCCTATCCAGTGCAGCAACAACTTCGCTTAGTTTTATGTTCAAATTTTAGCATACAAATTATTATTCGATTTAAATTTTGTATTATAAAAAAGATAAATATTGTATATATTAAATGATTAATTAATAAAGTTTAAAAAACCACAATCTACTGTATTTTTAATTATTTGATATCTAATTTTGAAAAAGATTTCGGCATTTAACCACAAAAATTGAAAGCCAACGGAAACTTCATATTTCTTCAATTTAATTAAGCTGATAGGATATTTATGTGGTTTTTCGTAATAAAAAGAACAAAAATACACTTCAAATGTCGAATAAAATACATTTCAATGCGCTTGGATATACAAAGAAATGAGCATGTGGTCAATTGATAAAATAACCAAAAATTGATAATTTTCATGAGAACCACATACGACATTTAACCAATGAACAAATTAGCGAAAATGCTGTGATATATTCTAGACCTTACGTACTTTCATTATCAGCAATAAAAACAAAAACAACCTGGCTTTATTTTAAAAAAAATCGGCATTGGTGTGAACAAAAATATCAGAGAAAAATTGAAAACTTTTGATATCGTGGAAACACATTTACCACCGTTATTTTCCACAAGCATAATCGATTTCATTGGTTGTTGCTGCCCTGGATAGGCACATCCTTGTAAACCACGAAGACACTTTAGTTTCAAAACATTATCTTGTAAATGAGTGGAATTGTGAATATATATGTCGAACCATAACAGGTCAAAACCACGAAATTCGTATTTATGTTCAAATTTCGAAAATTTGGGGGTGTTTCGAACAAACGGAAAATGGCATTGTGATACCTAGGCCGGTCTCTAATTTGCCATACTACCAAATTCCGATTGCAATAACTTCATCCAAAATTTGTTTCATTGTGTTATCGAAATCTTGAATTGCAAAATCGTGTCTGGACACCAAACAAGCCAAGGGACGGATAAAAAACCGAAAATACAATGAACATAGTAACCCACGGGGAAATGATTTACTACAACTTTGGGCATATATTTAAAATCATGTATTTTAACGCCATAATTCTTACATCATACACATTTGCATTGAGACTGTCACACAATGATGATCACATAGACTGAACGAAACAGAAAGAAAATGTGAAAGCAAAGAAGAAGAGAAAAAAAAAACATACACTCTTTTTTTCGTACAAGAGGGTGATTGCATGATTTTTATGGCTTTTTAAAACGATATGAATGAACTCAAAAGCTTGAGAATGAGTAAAAATAACACACAAATTTATTTATATATATTTGAAAACGGTAACGACAACAACTAAACCATATTACAAATGAAATCCGGACGACAATGGCAAAGTGGAGAGTGGCGTGCATGTATTGAACAAAAAGGAGGAGAAGAAGAAGAAGAAGAAGAAGAAGAAAAACACACAATAACCAAATCACTTTACAATGAAAAATAATGATAATCAAGCCAAAGTGGCAATACGTAAGTGTATATGCGCAATAAAAGTGTTCTATTGCCGTGACAAGTGCCGGAGACGTCGGCAGCGACTACAATAACGACAAACAAAAAAACTGTGCGATGCCAATGAAAAATCGCTTTCGTACAATCGATCGCATTCACTGGAAAAATTTCAAAATTCTTCTAGAAATCGTTTTTTCCCAATCAAACTGAAAACGGAATCCCAAACACCAATTGGCATTTTCCTGATGATGATGATGATGGTGATGAAAGAAACGAAAAGTGAGAAGAAAACATTTCCGAATAGGCAAAACTAAATTACCAAACACATTTACTAAATGTGTGCATGAGAAAACAAAAGAAAATTCGAATATGGAATTTTCATGTGCTTTTTCTCTCATTCGATTAAACCATTTGAAAATGGCGAATACGAACCACATCGATCTAACTCGCAACAACCGATAAAACCGATTTAAATCATTTTGAACGTGTCCCGGCTCCATTATTTTGCCATCCAACAAAATAAATGCATATTCTTTTTTTTTCGTTCTTTTTTAAACAAACACACACAGAGAGAGCACGGAAAATTCCATGTGTCTGATAAATATTTTTGCAATTCGAGTTGCTCGTTGTGAATGAAGTGAGAGTGAGACAGTTAAAAAGATTGAATAGAGTGACAATGGGAGAGTGGGGGGGGGGGGTGGAAGGGGGAGGTGCGAGTGAGAAAGAAGGAATGAGCCGGGTGGAAGGTAGGAGAATAAGTGTTAGAATGAGAGAATGAGAGACTGAATGTGTGAAAAAGCGAAAAATGTTGAAATGATGATGAAGAAACATAAGAGAGAAGGAGAGAAAGGGAAGTGTTTAGAAATCGACTGAAACAAAAAATAAACAGTCATAAATCTACGTTTATCGATGGATCAATAGCACCAACAGTTTCCAACAAATAGCAAGCAATCGACAATTTTTGTCTTTCAATTCAACATATTTATATATCGACTGAAAGCTTTATATCGGTCGTTACACATGTTTGTATTTGATATTTACGTTGCACATTGTGTTGTTCGATACATATATATAATATTTCTTTCATTCCATTCTTGTTGCGATTTCCGTTTTTCGAGCATTCGAAAATTTGAGGACATTCACAAGAGAGTGTATGTTATTTACGAGAAAATTGTGCACATTTTTATGGATGGCAAGGAAATGGCTAACAGTTACAAGCCATTCTTTATTCAGTTTTGTGTGTTCGATTCTCATTTTTGTTCTTTTTTTTCTTGCTTCCTTTTTTTGGTTCATTCATTCTATTTCATCCGATGTGTGGTGCCATTTCCATCGGCTGTTTATTGACATGGAAATATAACGGTTAGCACCATGTCCGTCCATATGCGCACCTAATGCTCAATTCCATTGTGACAAGCACTTTGCATTTGATTTGCTTCACTATAATTTACTGTTTTTAATGCGTAAATTAAGCGTGAAATAGAAAATTTATTGCATTTATTTCAGTGTGATTCAAATCGTTTTGTTTCATTTCACTTGCAATCTTAAAATTGTACTTGTGTCCAAGATATTGAGAGTGAGAGCAAGCGATAGAATATACATCAAGTCAAAATTAGATGTTACAACATATTCAATGTGCTTTCTTGTCATTTTTATTTGTTGGCATTTTCAAACTCATTTTCAGAATGGTATTCAATTTGTACCGCTAAGAACAATTACGAGACACTCACATAAATGGCACAACAACAATTTATATAAAATTGTGTGTTTTTTTCTCTACCATCGTCTTCGTCGTTGTCGTTCGTAGTATTCGTCATCGAAGACTCGAAAATTCGTAGACACAATTCAAAATGATTGCACTGTTGATGATATAATTCAAAGTTGTCGTTTTTGTTTGGTCGAAGAAGCCACATTTTTGTGGTTTCCCATGGAAAAATTGTTCGAGAACGGTTGTGTGTGTGTGTGTGTGTGTGTGTGTGTGTGCGAGAGAGAGAGAAGGCTGTCATTGGATATGATGGTCGTGATAAATATGTATGAACAGAGAAACAATATCCGAATAACATAGACACAAAGTCGTGCGAACGTGTCTTCTTTACAGATAGATCTAATCGGAATATAGACAAATTTGAAATACGATAGACAGACAAACGACTCATGAATCATGGCACTGGTTTCTTTTTCGTCATTTCTTTTTTCCTTTTTGTTTATTATTTGTTCGATGGAATGAGATTGCATTTTCGAAGAAACAAGAAATTATGACGGAGTCTGTTTAAATTGTCTCGAAAATGCTTTTGAAAGCCTTTATTAAACTCGATCTTTTCGATGATTATTTTATTTTTTCCCAAATGGATTTTTTTTTTTTCTGTTAATATCTATCCGATAATTCATTGACCGCTTCGAATTGAGCGAATGAAATAAGACATCGACCTTGATTTTGATCTGTGTTTCGCGATGTCTCGTCGATGTTTTGTAATCAGCATTTCTCGGTTCATGATTTTATCGAAATGCAAACCAATCTTATTAAATAAATTTTAAAATTCAGTAGCACTGTGTCATGTCTCAATAAATAATATACACTGTAGTTTATAAAGACTTGACCGAAAAACTGGTTTCTTTGTGTCCGATGTGCAGCCGGTAAAAATGTAATTCGGTAAATCAGCACCTGCTAAATTACGTTTAACCATCATGAATTTTATTTTTAAGAAATAACATACGAAGGCAAATTATGAACAAAGAGAAAATATCCATCGAATCAAATGAACGAAAGTGACAATAAGTAAACAAATAAAAGCCATACACTTAACGTGCTGCATGACAAGCGCAGAAAAAATGAACAGAAACCATATCGCCGTTGTTGTTGTTGTGTGTAAATATTGCACGGTGCGAAGCATTCATTATATTTGCAATGGCATTGTGTATTCAGCACGATGAGAAGAGAGAAAATGTGAAAGACGATGAAGGTGTGAGCATGAACGAGAGGACACTAAGAAGAGATCGAAAATGTAAAGAAGTAAAGCGCAAAAAAACGCGCAATGTGCTTGCGCTCTGTTTATGCACACAATAAATATGCTCAAAACGTGAGATTTTGCATATTCAGTGTGTCATTGAAAAGGAAATCACACCAAATTGGTTCTATTGTTGCTTCAACCGTTTTGTTTAAAGGGGTCGGTCGATTCAATGAAGACACAAAACAAAATGATCAAATCTGCGTGGAAAATATGAATTTTGTTTTGTTTTGATCTTAACGGCTTAATTTTTTGACGTCATTACCCTCCGAGAAAAAAAAATTCCCAAAAAAAAAAAAAAAAATTGAAAATTACGAATCCATTCTATAGAAATTCGTAAATTCATTAAAAAACTTTGGTGGTGAAAGTTTTCCAATGCGTACAATGGCTTTCCACATGAACGCTCCAACAGTATTTCTTCTCCCGGTAATGCCGTAAATAAATTCGTGATTTTTTGATATTTTGACACAGGGGGGAGAGAGGTGAGCAAAACAATACAACATCAAAAATAATAGCGAAGAAAAAAAAAAACGGCAACCATGATTATTATTTCAATTCAAACTGTTGACTGGTTAATGTTTGCCCAACCCTTCGTTGATTTACATCGCGTCTAATCGAAACCATGTCTTCAAAATCGTCTACTCAAACGAAATATATCGTATACAAAATGAAAGAAAAAAACCATCCATAAATTCATTCGTTTCTGGCTGTCGTTCGGTTAACGTTTCATACTTGATCGTGATTTTGTATGCGCCTCAATCGGTTATTATTCATGAAATTACGTATGTAAAATAAGCATTCTTAATGCATGTAAGAAATACTAAGGATTTTTTTCTTTCGTTTTTTGCTTTCATTCTTTTGTGTTTCTCATTCCGTTTTCATTTTTCCCTTTTCCACGGTTCTTAGTCGTAGTGTGTGCGTGTGATAAAAATAGGAAAAACGTTTCTAAACATTTTTCATATCCCCAAGAGTAAACGAAAAACTGAAAAATGTTTGGGAACGCATTTGCATGTTGTTGTTTGTTCAACATTTCGGTTATTCAATGTTCGACACACGCACTTCAAATGTCAATTCATTTTGACGTACAATTTCGAACTGGAAAATGTTTATATGAATGAGTGGATGAAGAAAAAAAAAACGACGACGACGACGACGACGAAATAATATTATTTGAAGGCACATAAAGTGGTACGTGTCGACAAAATTAGCAGGTCGATGGTTGTGCCTGAGCCAAAGCCAAAGCCACTGTTGCTGTGCAAGATCTACTATGTGTGTGGTTTTGCCAAAGGGGCGAATTAAGTTTGCTTCAATTCAACAAAGCAAATTTCCATCGATCGTTTGTTCTGTCAAATGGGTTTGAATTGGTGTAAAAAATCGAATTTCGTGGGAAGTAACATTGATGTGTGTGTGTTTTTCTCTGCTGCTTTCAAGTACTTTTTTTTTATATCATTCGATGAGATGTTCATTTTTTTTCCGCCATCATCAATACACTTGAACACAGTGTTTTTTTTTTCTTCTATCGGTACTTTTTCCGCTTGAAATTCGCGTTTCCTGCCACGTCGCCAACAATAACGCACTTGAAAGATGAACAAGGATGATGAAAAGGGAAATAACAACCGAGAATGATAACATTTTTATTCGTTGCATTTTATATTGCGATAGATGGAATAAGTCAGCAGATTGCACAATGAATGGGCAGATTTAATACCTGGCGCATAGCAGATAGTTTGTTAGGACACAATTGACTGCACTACAAATTGTAAATAGACAAACAGCATTAGAATGTGGATGAAGTGGTTGTTACAAGTACTTGAGCAAATATATTACAAATAAATTGGTAAGACATTTTCACATTCACATTCACATTTGAAATTTCACAGCCACACAGGCATATAACATATCGGATGTTAGTTGCTGGTATCGCAGGTAACGATTTGATATTTGAATAAGGTAAATTTTATTTGCATTCGACAGAATAAGAAAAAGAAATTGAAGGAGAGAAAAAAAAAAATATTGTACCGAATCTCATACATTGTTGTTGTCACACTTGGGGGCTGCTCTCTCAAACCACTTGCGCTGGTACACTGAAATAGCTACCAGCTATCATGGTTCAGTTGATTTTTACGTGCCATCATCAAATAACGAATGAAGAAAAAAAAAACCACATGCTACTTGCCTGTATATATACTTTAACAAACGAAGCGTCAATAACAACTCACAAAGCGAAAATGGTAAAAAAAAAGGGACGATAAACCATAGAAACAAACACATATGTGTATTTGTTCTCTCTCTTTCTATTTGTGTGTGTGTGTGTGCTGCGATGTAGCGCCACTAGAAGCACTTGGCATAGCCACGAAAAATAATGAAATTGTTCGTCTCATTTTAACTTTAATATAAAATACTTGATCCGATCAAAAAAAGGAATAGCGCGATATTCACAGAAAAAAAAAACAAAACCAACAGTTTATTTATGGAAATGAAAGTGTGAGAATGTTCGGATGTGTTTCACTGATTGTATGCGTGCAAATATAGATTGAAATGTACAGAAGAAAAAATAACACGGATATGTATGTAAAGGAGCAGACCGTTTCCTGTGTACTTTTTTATTCCAATGCTCCACTCTCTCTCTCTCTCCCTCCCTCACTCACTTATCATTTCTTGTTTTTTTTCACCTGATTCTTTTCTTTTATTCATTCAATCTTATATGTTCAGCTGTTTTTATGTTATTCATTCGCAGCATATTTTCCATTCTATTTCAATGAATTGACGAAGTGAAAAAATCTGAATGATTCAGGCTTATTTGCATAAAAGTTTTCTTAATTCACATTTTTATTGGTTAAAATTGGCATTTTTTATTCATTGATAGCCACATCAAATTTCCGATGGGAAACGATGAAATATAACATTGCAAGGCGAACAAAAGGTCTTACATTATAATATAGAGAGAAGAAGAAGAAGAAGAAGAAGAAAAAAACACACCTAATTATATGTTCTACGAAAACTGGATTTTGACCGAGCTGTTCATCATTCAGTCGGATTGGCAATTATGCGGCAAGCGCAATGCATGCCATGACGCGAACACAAAATTATGGCCGATGAAAATATGGCAGAAGGTAATTTCAACAATTTTCTCTCCTTCTCACTCTCTCTCTCTCTCTCTCTCTCTCTCTCTCTCTCTCTCTCTCTCTCTCTCTCTCTCTCTCTCTCTCTCTCTCTCTTTTTCTCCATCTGTATCATTCTTTCATTTTTCTTTCTTCCTCCCGATCTCACTCCTTCTCGCTCTGTCGTTCTCTCACTCTTTTTCGTTCTATTTTTCCTTGCTCTCTTTTCGCATCAATTTTAAATGGCAGAAGGTCATCGCTGCAATGAACGGAAATAACTTAACGAGGATTTGTTATCGCTTTCGCCACTATGTGAATCTCTCTCTCTCTCTCTCTCTCTCTCTCTCTCTCCTCTCTTTCCCTGTGTGTGTTGATGTGAATGAATTAGGTTGGATCGATAAAAAGCCACTGGATAATGAGCATTGAGCATATAAATGAGTGTGTGTGTGTGTCTGTACCGACCATAAATGAAAATTGAAAAGTAAATTCAAATAATCATATCACGAAAGTGAAAACCTTCAATGATATAGTTGCTGGTTTTTTTCTCTAATTAGAAATTTGTTTCAATCTCGGCTCTAATAATGATATATCCTGTATAATGCTTGCACATTGAAAATGACCTTTTCGTGGCAAAACAAACATGTACATATTTCCCTCGTGATCTAAATATAACTTTGAAAAATCATAATCCGAATCGCTATAACGTACAGTTTACAATATTTTCCATTTTTTTTTTTTCAAATTAGAATTACAGCCTATTTCAAATGGATAATAATGAAATTGGAAAATAAATTTCAAATCGATAAACCATAAACTATGAATAACATCACGTTTATTAACCACAAGTATTCAAAATTGATTTATGCTTGGAAATACTAATTATGTCATATCTAATTTTCACAAAATCTAATTAGAATTTGTCATAAATTGAAATAAGCCAAGGTCTATGAAAACAATGAAAACCCAATACACGAACAAACACACATACGATTTATTCATTTTAAGAACATATGAATGATATGGAAAATAGAGCAATGACAAAGTTTTACTGTGAAAAAGGCCATCAACTAAAGGTACAAATTTGACATTTATACATTTCACATTTTGTTTTTAGTGTTCAGACATTTTGTCCATATTCCATATTCTATTTTTGAAAGTTTCAATAAGGAAAATTATGTAAATTTTGAAACAAACTTTTTGAAAAAGAGGAAATAACATTGTAAAACTCATTGAATTTGTCCACATGAATGGATTCAGTTGGTTTACCTATTTGTCAAATAAATTGTGTAAAATTAAATGTTCAAATGGTATGTCTTTCGTAGTAAAAATGCACAAAGAGAAATATTAAATTAGGAATAGATCCAATGAATTCAATTGGCACATTTTGAATTCTATAAACTAAATTATTTACAGTTTTGAATTGTTTCGTTTTTCCACATTTTAACGCGATTAAATTTATTATTACATTTTACCTAAATCAGAAAAAACAACACATACACACACACACACAAAAGCCACAAATTGTAATCTTTTTAAATCAATGCCAATTTCATCCATAATCAAATATTCGATGGTAAATAATAATTATTATCATTGGTCAAACATCATAAATATGTATTGCGATTTTGTATGAAATATTAATCGATATTTATACAAAATGATGAAACTAAATTTGCAATAAAAGTCATCACAATCAAAAGAGAATGTCAGATCTGTCGAATTATAATACGGATGGTTACTTTGCTATTAAAATATTCATTAGAATACACATGGAAAATTGCATAATTTATTGTGCACAATTGGTATGTTTGCGGTAGCATTGCCATTGGTAGCTATTCTCGATATATATATATAAAGGGTTGTCCATTACAGACGCAGGAAAGTATACGTCAGTTTGACAGATACACCATTTTGGTTTCATGTCATCCATATGTTATTTTGTTAGTTGAATGTATACCATTTATCGCTATGGAGTCATATTCTATTTCTGAACGCATTATTGTTATTCAAGAGCACTATAAAAATGGTGCAAAAATAAAAAATACGTTTCGCGCATTACGTAATCATTTTGGTCGGAATAACCGTCCAAATGAGACAACAATCGGTCGTTTAGTGCGTAAATTTGAGGCTACTGGTTCGGTGAGTGATTTGCCAAAGTCTGGTAGACCAAAAAGTGCTCGTTCAGCAGAAAATATCGCTGCTGTAAAGGAAAGTGTGAAAGAAGACCCGAAAAAGTCAACAACACGACGTTCGCTTGAATTGGGCATTTCTCGGACCAGTTTGCACAGAATTATGCACAAAGACTTGAATTTACACGCTTACAAGATCCAATTAACTCAAGAACTGAAGCCAATTGACCATTTTTCGCGTCGTGTGTTCTCAGATTGGCTCATCGAACACAGGAAAGTTGACGCTGCTTTTTCATCAAAAATCATCTTTAGCGATGAGGCTCATTTCACACTAAACGGCACGGTAAATAAGCAAAATTGTCGCATCTGGGCCACTGAAAATCCTCGTGAATATCATGAACAACAAATGCATCCTCAAAAAGTGACTGTTTGGTGTGCATTGTGGTCGAAAGGCATCATTGGACCTTATTTTTTTGAGGATGACGATGGAAAGACGGTTACGGTCAATTCTCAGCGGTATCGTGCCATGTTAGTGGACTTTTTTTTGCCTCAACTTGATAGATTAGATGTGGATGATGTTTTTTTTCAACAAGACGGTGCAACTTGCCACACCACACGTGACAACATCCATCATTTGCAATCATTTTTCGGTGACCGCTTAATTTCTCGCAATGGAAATGTGAATTGGCCAGCAAGATCATGCGATCTAACACCGTTAGACTTTTTTTTATGGGGATTTTTGAAGAGCAAAGTGTATGTGGATAAACCAGCAACCATCCAACACCTTAAAGACAACATTATTGCTGAGATAAATGCCATAGAAACGTCTCTATTGGAAAATGTCATCGAAAATTTCGACCATCGGATCAACGTCTGTAAAACCAGTCGCGGTGAACATTTGAGTGATATTATTTTTCACACATAAATGGTATAAATGTACCTTCAAAATAAAGTACCTAACTTGGTTTTATCACTAACCTTAATTAGTTTTATTTTCGTTTACTTTCCTGCGTCTGTAATGG
>JAQOWM010000852.1:0-21291 GCA_029041755.1 Resseliella maxima | reverse complement strand
ATTTCAATATTTACGACAGTGTTGGCAATTGATAGACATCGATATACAATACAAATGTATATACAGGTGTATGGTATAGACCTGTTGATAGACAATGAACTGAAATCAGAAAAATTTCCGCACAAAGTGGAGAAAAAAAAATGATCAATACAAATAAACACAGTGTAAACTCGCATCTATTATATAACCTATTATGTTTGTGTATTGTTCTTTTTCTCCGTTTTGTGCGAGTTTCCTTCTGATCATTATCATTGTTTACTTCTCATGTCTATACATGTTTATACATCGGCTGTATTTACGATAAAACTTAATCATTCTTTTTGAATATTTTTCTTTTTTCAAATGTCTTTAAAATATTTTGCTTGCATATTAGGCACTGTGAGCATTGGAGGTGCTCATATTAAATCGGCCAATGCTTTACCGAAAGATTTGCAGACATTCTTGGATGAATCGAAAAATGGATGTATTTATTTCAGTTTGGGTACGATTATGCAGAGTTCAAAATTACCCAAAGAAAAACTTCAAGCGTTTTTAGGTGAATATTACAGTTGTTGTTAAAATGCATTTAAAATATTCTTTCAAATATCAAAGAAATGATTTAATTTATTTACATACATTCTTAGATTCATTCAAAAATCTCAAGCAGCGTGTATTGTGGAAATTTGAAGATGAATCACTTAGCAATGTGCCATCAAATGTGTTGATAAAAAAATGGATGCCACAAAATGATATTCTAGCCCATCCAAATGTCGTATTATTCATCAGTCATGGCGGTTTATTTGGTACATCTGAATCACTCTATCATGGTGTGCCATTGTTATTGATTCCATTCTTTGGCGATCAACATCGAAACGCACATCGAATTGAAATGGCCGGTTATGGAAAATGGTTACCATTTGCTGAAGTGACCAGAGAAACATTAACAAAGAAAATCGATGAGATTATTTCCGATAAAACGTTCTTGAACAAAGCCAAATATACTTCGGCCGTTTTTAAAGATAATCTTGTTCAACCGATGGATGAATTCATATTCTGGGTTGAACATGTTTGTAAATTTAAAGGCGCCAAACATCTTAAATCACATGCTATCAATATGTCATGGTTCACTTATCTATCACTTGATATTCTCATCTTGTTTCTAACTGTTGTACTTGCAATTATTTCCGTGCTGTATTATTTAATTAAGAAAATAGTTTGTAGAAAAAATATACAAAAACACTCTGCTAAGAAACAAAACTAATTACATCGAGTGCCAATAAGTTAATTATTTCAAAGGGATATGAGTTTACATTAACACAAATTCACTATTTTATAAGAGAATAATATTACTTAATGAACTGCCAAATGAAATTAAGAATAAGGAAGAAATTTCAGAATCCTCTTAAAATGTATATCAATGAGAATTTTTAAACAATTTATATGCTGTAAATATGGTAAAATCTAAATAAATAAATCAAATTATCATTATTCACAATTGAGCATTGTTTAATCTGCTATGAAATTCATGGTCGTGATACAGTTTTAACGACAGGCTGATAACATGTCACAGTTCGCTAATCTAACATGTAGCACTTATTTTCAGATTTTCAAATAAGTGGAGGAGGTTTTGCGTCTATTTCCATGTGACTCACCTTTATGAGCTAATTCTATTGACATAAGTTCACTGTGCACTTTTTAAAATTAGTAGGGTGTTCTCGCAATTCAAATAATGATGGAGTACAAAATCACGATTAAATAATGCTTCTTGCGAGCTTCACTTTATAGAATTTTTTGAGATTGATTCGTGAGTGGATTTAATGAACGGAGATTCTTTGATTTAGAATAATGCCAGAATGGCAACCGCATTTCAAATAGTTCATAGAAATCAAATGGAATATTTTTTACCATTTTTCATCTATTTCTGGTATACATTCATCAAAATATACAAAAATTAATTTACAGCATTGGCCTTCAGTTTAATGTTGCTGTAAACAATGAACATTTAAATGACGCATATTTAAAGTTTGCTTATAAGTTCAATGCTCTCTTATCATGATTTATAATTTTTTTTCATTTAGTCCAGTTGGGTCTATACATGTTTGATACTTAAATTTGGAATATACGTATGAAGAAAATGAATTTGTTTTTTTTTATTGATAATCAAAGGTTCATTCAGAATCATGAACTATTTAGATCAAGAAACGGGTTTAATTACATAATTGCGTTGATTTGGGTGATTTTTTGTTTGTCTGTTTAAAATCCAGAACAATAATAAAAATTAATCAACGTTTTTTCATTAGATGTTGCCATTTATAGATGATATGGCAGTTTTTCAACGGATTTACAATGCAATATTGATTGCTCATGCTATTATCTTTTGCGTTTACTTACACAATCCAATGCAAGCTTGTGCCAAAAATAATTTCAGTAATGTAGAACCATTGCCGGCAATAAATGAATTGATTAACAGCATTTCGATGGTGATTCTTGTGAATACACATCGTGCACTAGCAACCTCGTGATCAGGCAATAGAGCAATTTATTCTATTTTTCGAAGAAATTTCGAAACTATTTGTTCTAAAAATTTTCCATTTATTTATTTTTTTTTTTTTTTTTTTTTTTCAAATATATTAAATGTTTAAAAATTCTCTAATTGTTTTGAATAGAGAAGAAAAAATGATTTTGAATAAAAAACCAAAATTTCTTTCCTCGATATTTTTCTAATATATAAGAATTGTGAATTATACACAGTTACGAAGGAAAAACTCAAGCATTTATAGGCAATAGTCGTAAAATCTTTAATTCACACTTTTTTCACATTTTAACTAAATTACAAAACTTAATTCTTTTTTCAATTTATTTACAATTTTTATATTTTAATTTTTAATTTTTAATTTAATTATAATATTTCAGCCCATTCAAATATGGTGTTATTCATCAGTTATGACGGCATATTGGATAGATATGAATTACTCGGTCCTTCTGCGGTTTTGTGATCAACATTAAAATGCACAACGAATTGAAATGTCCGATTATGGTAAATATACCATTTACTGAAGTAATCAAAGAAACATTATCAATGAAAATCAATTAGACTCGAAAAATGTTAGTCAAATATAATTCTATCGTTTTCAAAAATGATCTCGTTCATACAATGAACGAATTCATATTTCCTGTTGAACATGTGTGCAAATTTAAAATCACGATACATATTAAGTCACATCCTATGAATATGTTATGGTTTACATATTTTTCAATTGTTGTTCTAATCGTTTTTATAATTGTCATACTTACAATTATTTTCATTAAAAATATAGTTTATTGAAAAAATGTACAACAATTTTCTGCTAAGAAATAAATTATGTGCCAATAAATGAAAATGAAGCAGTATGAGATTACATTTTATTTTTTTTTTTTTTTTCTTTGAAATATTCTATAATCGTATTTACTTTAGACTTTGGCACGTTGATTAACAGCAGCTGTTGCAACATGTATGAATTTGTATAAATAATAAACTTTGTTTCGTAATTGCACATTCCAAATAAAAACTAATACTTTTGTTTCTAATGACTGATAATACAGCTTATCTTATATACTACGTACTACATTGAATTGAGTTTAAGATTCAAGGTTGTGATAGATTTTTTACCACATGCTTAAACCATGTTACCGTTGGCTAATCTAACACGCATACTTATCATCAGAATTATTAATTATAAAAAAAAAAAAAAAAAAAAAAAGTTCTGTTCCTCACTGAGGAGGAGTATTGTTCCTCAGTAAATTCCTCCTCTTTCATTGCTGTCATCAGTTGATATTCTCCTCAGAGAAACAATGCCCCTGAGACCTATAGACAAGCAAGGGAGGTATTTCATCTAATTTCATGCAACTCATCCTAATGAACTAAAAATTGTGTTGGCATAAGTTCTTAAGCACTTACAAGGAGTATGATCATTTTCTTATTCATTCAGTCCTCCCTATTATTCAAACGCATTTAAATTACGTAGATCCCTCCCTTAATTTCGTTATTCTATCGATTTCGAGCACTGTCACATTTTCTTATCGCTAATTTCAGAACCATTGACGGATGCTCTGACGCTCATTAATTTAATTAAGAAGCTTTTTTCAAAAAAGAAAGTTCAACAACTTCCCAGTGCGAAAATAATTTAAAACATAAGTAAAAAGTGAAACATTTAATTGGATCTTACAGTTGATTGAAGAATTAATTTTTGCTTCATCGGTATGTTTTTCTATTTCTACATTTTACTTTCGACAACATTTATTGATATTCATTTTTTTTTCTTTAAATGCTAACATAAAAAGATCTAAAGCATTTTTTATGACAAGTCCTTTAAATTAATCAATGATCATAAGTAAAATAGAAGTGTTACCCGTATGCATTAGTTCTTAAGTCGTAATCAATTTTGTGACAGGTGATAAGACAATTTATATAAATTCTGAAAATTGTCTTTTGTTTTATTTTATTTTATTTTATGTTTTCAAACATTTGATCATTTAAATGACAAAATTAATGACAAACAGAGAAAAACAACGACATAAATTTGTTGCAATTATTGAAATGTATTTATTTTGGTTGTCATAAACAAGCTAAGACTTAAAATCTCATGCACACGGGTAACACTTATCCTTTGTGTTGTTTATGTTCATTTTTCACATATCCTATATGATGTTCCTTTAAGTGTAGTGGTATTTCTATTTTCATTGTTTTGGCATAAACTCAGTTTCATTCTACATTGTTGATGCACTATATCGATCATAGTCATTTCAGTTATTTTGTAAAGTGAAATAGTGGAAAAAATTTTTGTTTGAAAATTTAAATTTATTTTCTACTGATTTTTAACAGATTATTTTTGTCAAAACAAAGAAGGGAAAGGCAAAAAAAAATGGTAATGCTAAAATATTTCCAATTTCCATCGTTGAAAAATACTCATTTAATTTTGTGTTTTTTCTCAATCATTTAAACCAAAGAATTTTCAGCAGTTATTAGTTGCATCAATGCTCATAACTATATCGAATGGTTACAAAATTCTTTTTTTGGCACCATTCTATGGGGAAAGTCATTGGATGTATATGTCATCATTTGTTCGTGCTCTTCTTGATCGTCAGCATGAAGTAACATTTTTGACTAGCCATTCATTGACTCAAAAAAATATAGACAATTACACAGAAGTACTGATTGATCCACCATTTCCCGCCAAAGAAGCCAGTGAGTATGAGCTATCATTTGAAAGAAAAAAAAATGAAAAAGATTCGAATGTTACAAAACGATTCGAAACTTTTTTCATTTTTCTAATTAAAAATTTTAACATTTTCACATTTCATATTTCGAATTTTTGAATTCTTATTTTTGAAATTGGAAAAGAATGAAAAGTCAATTATTCGAACGAATTCAATGTTTCTAAAATTTAAAAAAAAAAAAAAAAAAAAAAAATTGATAAAACGTGAAGAAAAAAACACTTAAAGAGAAATTTCAATATTTCATTAGCTTCGCAAGAGGTGTTATTCGATATGGCGACACGATCACCATTTGCATTAATAAATCACATGCAAAATCCACCAAAGAAATGGAATGTGCACGCTTTTGAAACGGAGAATGTGCAACGATTAATCAATAGTTCTGATTTACATTTCGATGTGATTGTGAATGAGGAATTTTTTGCTGATAGTTTTTTAATGTTTGCTCATAAATTTAATGCACCAATTGTAACAATTTGTAAGTGTTTATAATAATTGTTGTTAACAATATACAACGTGATATTATACGTTTTGATTCACGTGTTATTAGGTAATTAATGTTTGTACCATTACTTTCTCTCTTTTTCAAGGTTCTTTCGGTGCAACGGAATATTTTGATCGTCAGCAAGGTCTGTTGACACCTCTAGCATGGGTACCGCATTGGGTAAATGCAAATAATCTTATTTGATTGTATAATATTTTGACCTAATTGTTATCTGTTTACTTTTTTACATTATGATTGTTAGATGCTGTCATATTCTGATAATATGTCCTTTTCACAACGATGGTATAACGTAATGGTTAGTTTATATGATTATATGATGCGAAAATTTGCCTACATTCCCGTTCAAGAGTCATTTGCAAAAAAATACTTTGCCAACCTTGAGCCGTTGCCATCATTAAACGATTTACTACACAGCGTTTCAGTTGTTTTAATCAATACACATCGTGCACTTTCACCTCCCCGTCCAACAATGCCAGGCAAATACATTTTTTTTTATTCATACTTTTGATAAGAATGAAAAACGCAATTCGAAATTTTACAAACAAAATTGATAATAAAACATTCTTTAGGTTTAATAAACATTGGCGGAGCACATTTGAAACCACCAAAGCGTTTACCAGATGATCTTCAGAAGTTTCTAGACGAATCTGAACATGGTGTAGTTTACTTCAGTTTGGGAACAGTTTTGAAGAGTTCACAATTGCCAAAAGAAAAAATGCAGGCATTTTTAGGTATGAAATTCTTATGTTTTTTTTTTTATGTATTTGGATCACTTAAACGTTTTAAATTAGATTTTCACTAAATGAAGTCAAAACATCTACTGATTTTTTTTTTTTTTTTTTCAATTCACAGATACCTTTAAAGGGCTTAAGCAACGTGTACTCTGGAAATTTGAAGACGAATCACTCAACGATGTGCCATCAAATGTGCTAATCCGAAAATGGTTCCCACAAAATGATATCTTAGCTCATAAGAATGTGAAACTGTTTATTAGCCATGGTGGTTTATTCGGAACAACTG
Organism: Resseliella maxima; assembly: GCA_029041755.1. NCBI lineage: Eukaryota > Metazoa > Arthropoda > Insecta > Diptera > Cecidomyiidae > Resseliella > Resseliella maxima. The sequence continues at coordinate 14,534 of JAQOWM010000852.1, read as the reverse complement.
AATCACTGTATCACGGTGTGCCATTACTTTTGATACCATTTTTTAATGATCAACATCGGAATGCGCATCGTGTTGTCAAGGCTGGATACGGGAAATTCTTATCGTACAGTGAATTAACCAAAACAACCTTATCAAATGCAGTCAATGAAATTATTTCGAATGATTCATTTATGAATAAAGCCAAGCAAATTTCAGCCGTATTCAGAGATAATTTAGTACATCCAATGGATGAGGCCATGTATTGGATTGAACATGTTGCTAAATTTAAAGGTGCTGAACATCTTCATTCACATGCTGTAAATTTATCATGGTATTCATATCTTTTACTTGATGTACTTATTGTTAATTTGCTTGGAATTTTTACCATTCTATTTGGAATTTACATTTTAATTAAGAAATTATTGTTCAACTCAAACATAATTCACATATCAAAGAAACAAGATTAAGAAATCACACACATGTTCATGCATTCAAAAAAAAAAAAAAAAAAAAAAAAAAAAATTTTTTTAGACGAATAAGTAAAAGCGATTGTATATTTATGATTCTCGTAGAATGGTATATAATGTAAAATATTCTAAGGTCAATTTTTATAATAAAATCATTCAAATCAAATCAAATGAAATAATTCCATTCAGCAGTTGCATCTCGAACTGTAATTCAAGTTGAGTCATTCGAAACGAAAAAAAAAACACTTCATTCAATCAACATTTGTTCAAATTAATCAATTTAAATAATTGATATTCAAAAGTCATTTGAATACATTACAAGTGATAATGTTTATATTTTACATTGAATACGAACACATTGAACGTTAAACATTGAATATCACATATGTGTCACTGAGTATATATAATTAGAACGAGTCACAAGGAGAGCCATAAATGTAATCTTGCATAACGTTTCGATTAGACGACTGTATAAATTCAGACACTCACGGTCATATAAACTTTAATTGAAAAAATTGATTTTACTTGATTTTTTAGTGTTTTGACAAGGCACTTTGTAATTTTACAACTGATAAACACTTAAATAACAATGTTTCAGTAGCTTCTGAACAACTTAACTGCGTTTGTAATCACTTGAAATTTATCATATTCGAATGTGTTGTTCACCCTTTGATTTCACGTCATTGAATTTAATTATAGCATTGTCGACAAGTAATCTTTGGTTGTGGATATGTTGTCATAATAATTATACAAATGAATTACAAACAACTTGAAATTAATATTGTGTGTGAAAATGCGCAATAGAGAAGTTTTGTTGATGTTTGTATCGAATATAAACAATTTAAAATTTAATATCGTCAAACAAAATAAATTGACATTTCATTTAGTATTAATACATATATCGAACGATTGATACAAAGTATTGCAGTATGGTAAAGTGAGAATTTTTTGAGAAAAAAAAAAAAGAATAAAACACATGAATTGTTATGCATTTTTGTTCAGTTAAATTTATGTAGCTTTTCAATGTGAAAAACAAAAAAAAAAAACAAAAAAAAAAAAAACAGAAAAAAAAGGAAAAAGAAAAAAGTTCAAACTACAAAAAAGCAAAAACAATAAAAAGATAAAGAAAAATATCAAAGTGAAAATGATGTTAAAAGAAGTTTTTTTTGGTTCCAGAAATTCAAAATACTGTTCATGTGCATATTGGCCACATTTGCCGAAGGATACAAAATGTTGGTTTTGGTGCCAATGAATGGAAAAAGTCATATGAATTACATGCAAGTTTTTATCCGAGAGTTAATTGATCGAGGTCATGAAGTTACATGTATTACAAATATACCAATGAGTGGCATAAAACCGGCAAATTATACCGAAGTTTTAATCGATCCACCATTTGATATGGAATCCATAGGTGATTGAATTTAAATATTGTGATAAATTCTAGATTACAGAGATTTGTTCAAGAAAGGTTTTAATCAAATTAAACAATAAATTTTTCAACAATTTTAGTTAAAAAAGATGGACTATTCAAAATGACAGGACTTCCTGCAATTTTTCTGTTAACATTTGTTCCATTCTTTACTTATTTATCCGCTGATCATGCACTGAGCACGAAAAACGTGCAAGAATTCTATCGACGGAAAGATCAACACTTTGATATTGTCATTCATGAAGACATTTTTCACGATAGTTTTCTGATATTTGGTCATCGATTCAACGCACCAGTCGTATCAATTTGTATGTAACATTATTCAAAGCAGAAGTTTAAAATTTATTGAAAAGAACAAAATCAAATAAAAATCAATTAAAAATTTTCAGGTCCGTTTGGTATATCCGAGTTGTTCGATCGTGATATGGGTATGCTCACACCATTTTCTCATGTTGGTCATTCATTTTTAACATATACTGATAAAATGCATTTTGGCCAACGATGGAACAGTGTAATGCTCTCATTTTATGAATGGATATTACGTCAATTATTTGGTAATCCATTGCAAAATTATGTTTTGCGGAAAAATTTCGGTGATTTTGAAGAAACATTACCATCAATTGATAAACTTCGAAAGAATATTTCGGTAATTTTTGTAAATGCACATCGATGCATTACTCATCCCCGTCCTTCAATGCCTGGCATGATTTACATTGGTGGAGCTCATATAAAACCACCAAAATCATTACCAATTGATTTGCAACAATTCTTAGATGGAGCCGAACATGGAGTTATTTATTTCAGTTTTGGAACGATGATTGAAGCTAGCAAAATGCCAACGGAAACATTGAATATTTTCATAGGTAAAAATCATTCAAATGAGTGAACAATAAACGCAAACATTTGAAAGTGTTAAAAATTTCGATAATTTTTGTATTTTTTTTTTTTTTTTCAGATACATTTCGGAAATTAAAACAAAAAGTGATTTGGAAATATGAAAAGGAATCGATTCCAAATCTTCCGGAAAATGTATTAGTTCGTCAATGGCTTCCACAGATTGATATTCTTGCGCATCCGAATATTGTTCTATTCATTTCGCATGGCGGCATGTTTTCAAACTTTGAAGCAATTAATTATGGCATTCCACTATTAATGATTCCATTTACGGCTGATCAGCATCGAAATGCATACAAAGTCGATGCAGCTGGATATGGAAAATTGTTGAATTTTCAAGATATTACACATGAAACACTTGGTGATACAATCAATGAGATTTTAACGGATATCAAGTATTCAACAAAAGCCAATGAGATTTCAAAAATATGCAATACAAATCCAATTGATCCGATGGATGAATTTGTTTGGTGGATCGAATATGTAATCACATTTCGGGGTGCTAAACATCTTAAATCACATGCTATTGATATGTCTTGGTTTACTTACTTATTGTTGGATGTTTTTCTAGTAAATTTCATTGTATTTGTTATTTCTATTTATTTTGCATACATTTTCATAAAAAAATGTTTATGCCGAAGGAAAAATGTTGAAGTAATGAAAAAATATCAATAAATTCATCCAAGTTAGTGAAATTGTTAAATGAAAATACTGTTCCACTAAATACATAACTATTGATCAATAAAAAGCAAACATTAGAATTTTGAAAATTCTTCAAAAATTAGGTTTTTATGTTTATTTGTATCGGGTTAATTCTTGCATTTCAGTAAAAATGTGAAATTTTTCCGTCTTTTTTTTTTTGTTTCAATAAAATGTCCCAAAAATTGAAGATGCAAAAAGAAATGAGCCGTCGAATAATATTAATTTTCAATAATGTTCATAAACGTGACGAAGTTCGTTTACCGTAATAAGAATTATAATATCGAACAAACTCCTGCGAATAGTATAGAAATATGTTAGATTTGTTTTTCTTTATATTTTATTCCCCGTAAATTCAAATTACCTTTGGATTATCAATGAATTTACGATATGCAGCAATTTTTGAACATACTTTAGGTAAATCTGCAGCATCAAAACTGAATAATCCGAGTAATTTATTTTCATTTTTCAAAATGATTGGCCCTCCAGAATAGTTATCCAATTCTCTTGCATGTATTTGATCATGTGATTTTATACAAAATTCCATTTCATATATTTTAATGGATTTTTTCGTTATATATTCATATTTGCATGAACTATAATCCTCAATGGTTAAATCAATAGATTGTAATCTTGTTTGCGGTTCTCTTGTATATTCTAACATTTGAACTTCAGTCCAAGTTTCTGCAATGTAATTTGCATCAACCATATCTATTTTACCAATTAATGGACCAAATTTTATCTTCTCTTGTAATTCAATTACAGCTACATTAGAATAATTTAAATTTGATGTATATCTTGGATAATATGTGATATTATTTTGTGAAATGTAAATTTCATAACGCTTTTTTGTTGAATCAACAATACCAAAATCCAATTTTATGTTTTGTTGTCCATGCACACAATGAGCCGCAACTACTAATTTATAATTCGATAAAATAGCCGCACCACATGTATTTTTTAGTCCATTTGATTTTTGTGTGTATTTTATGGTGGCCATGTAATTGTACGTGTGCTTTCTTCTATTATAGGTGATATAATTATTTCGCGGAACAATTCGATCTATATGAAATTTTTTCTAATTAATTTTCGTTTGAATTTTTTTTTTTTGTTTTTCGCTAATAGAATGAATGGTGCTTTTTGGAATATTTTATAACAAAAATTACCTGTTCTTCTACTGGTAATTGATACCTGGAATAATGAATTGAAATTGTGTTTTTTGAGAATTTAAGAAATTTAATTTTCAAAGCGAAAAGGAGAATTCGAGAATAAAATTCTTTAAAAGATCTATTTAATCGAAGAATATTGTTTTAAATATAATATTATCACTTACACGAACTGAATTTCTTGATTGATTAGTAGTAGCAACCGTGTGGGGCTTATTACTTGCAGATGCATATGAACTTTGGCCTCGCTGTCTTATAAATTGCTAAAAGTAATAAATGAGTAAATTTGCAAAAAAAAAAAAAAAAAAAAAAATTGAGTGTAATGTGTGAATAATAGAGATGAATTGAGAGTGAATAAATAGTAGAATCGGTTACAGTTCAAAAACATAAATAAGTTTTACCTTTGGATTATCAATAAAATCACGAGAACCGGCATATAGAATGCAAATCTCTGGAAAATTATCATAAGTAGCAATTTCTTTTCTTTATATAAAACTACGGGTCCACCTAAGATTCCCAAATTTGCATGGATATTGTTAAATCAAATTGTCATCGATTTTCATTATTTTATGAACACCGAGCCCTTCCATAGATTTTATTGTTTTATTTTATTAGTTCGAACTCTCACCACTTCCATTCAAAATGAAAATTAAATGCGCTTGAATGTAGTGCTGTTTGTTTGTTGTTTGGTAAAGGCTCAGTGCTCGATGAATACATTATATTCACCTGAATCACCGAATTGAATGTTGTGTGTTCCACCACGTAAAGCAACACAAAATTGTATTTCCTGATCAATTGGTTTAACATGATATTTTGCATAATATTGATCACGACATGATTTAAAATTATCAACAAAACACTTCTCGAATAAATTCGACGATTATCATCGGATTTTGTATATCCCAACATGGCAACACCTGCACCTTCCGGTGGTTTATAATTTTTACTAACCAAATCGATTGCACCAATCATTGAACTGAATGGTAAATCATGATTTAATTCAATTACAGCCAAATCGAAATATTGCAAACCACCAAACTCATACTCGGGATGAAATGTAATTTGTGACCATGTTATTCTTACTGTATGAAATGGATTTTCCAAATCTAATGTGCCAAAATTTACAGCAACCGGATTTCTACCATCAATCATACAATGGGCCGCAGTTACAACTTTTCGCTTTCCAACTACAGTTGCACCACATGCTTGCAAATAATATGGATTTATTGTACTATTCGGTTCAGTAAATCGTAATGCAGCCATCCAATTATAATCTTGTATACGTGCAACTAATTTTTATAAATTATTTATTATTTAATATTTTCAAAAGACATTTTAATCTAAATTAATAAAATAACTAAAAAAAAATGAAATATTTTGACCTGTTTGACCAAGTACAACTGCCTCGGCACCAAATTTTCCATTGCTACTCTTCTCGATTTCCTACAATAGTCATTAAAATAACTTAAATGTTTTTGAAACAGAGATGATCATGTACGTACAAAAAATTCTTCCACAATGAAAAATATCAGCATAAATATCCCGAAAGAGAAATTCATCGTTTTTTATGGGAAAATAATTGAAAACACACTTCCAATTAGCACTTAATTTTTTTTATAGCTCTAATCACTTTGCCTTTGACAAATGAATTGAATTATATTTGGCAGGATATTATTTTTATATCATCAAATGAAATAAACTCTAATTTAATTCGACAGTAAATAGTAGAAAAAGTATACAAATTCAAAACATGAAAAATATTTATAATTTGAAAACTTTAATAAAAACACATGCGTCAATTAGACAAGTTATCTTGTCTATCAATTGTCTATGTTTGAAATGAAAATATTTTGATATTGTGAATTCGAACAGGTATTGTAATATAACAATGAGAATTTATATGAAATGAAACTGCAAATTTAAGACAATTATTCATAACAAATAACAGGAATTTTAAGCATTATATTTCTAACGTAGTTTTTCCCAGAAAAAAGTGTAACGAATTATTTCAGATGTCGAAAAATGTGGTTCAATCTATATTCACACTTCGAATGTGGACAACTGTATGAGAGTTTTCTTGTTGCTAAACTTGACGCCATGACGTACGTCAACAAATAAATGCAAAAAAATCATTTTTTTTTTTTTTTTTTCGTCGAATGAAACTTTTCATTCATGGAATTTTACATGTTTATTTTGGTTTAAAAATAGAATTTCTAAATTCTATATACTATCATATCAACTGCGGAATATATTATATATCTTTAGGCGTACGTAACGGTTAAATATGTGCTTGAACAATGAGGCAAATTATGGTGATAGACAAAATTTAACGCCCTCTACAAACGTAAATGTGAAGACCATATAACATCAATAGATATTGTTTTCCAACATTCTTAGTGAAGACACACACCGATATGATATTACATGTACATTTGTGTGCGATTGTAGATGGCGTTGAACTTGTGTGTGATTTAGTTTCACAATTGAAATTATATATTAATTTGCCTCATTGGCTTGAACTATTTAAAGAAGCCAAGTAGATCAAATATGTACCACACAGTCCCGATTTGACACCCATTGATTACTTCTTGTTCCCGGATATCAAGGATAAGCTGCGTGGTCGACGATTTATGGGCGCCGAAGAAGCAGTTAGAGTGTTTAAAAACCATGTTTTGGGCGGTGTCTCCCACCGAATGGAATAACAGCTACGACAAATTTTTCGAACGTATACAAAAGTGTATTGATCATGAAGAGAAATATTTTGAAAAAAAATAAAGCAATTTTCAATTGAACGAGTAAGATTACATTGAGCTCTGAAACTTAGTAAAAATAAAAGTGAAACATAGAGTTTTTTTTTGTATATGAAAAACAACAACCAACTCCATATGAAAAAAGTTTTATGTTTCACTTTTATTTCCACTCAGTTTTAGAGCTCAATGTAATTCTTGCTCGTTCAATTGAAAATAGCTTAATTGTTTTTAGGCGCAAAATTTAAATAGCAACCATCGTACTTCATCTAGTCAAACAAATGATAAAATTTATTTCAATATAATGTTTTGAATAAGAAATAAATTTTGTAATTTAAGTCGTGTTCATATTAATTCAATATAATGTCAATGAACAAATAAATAGATGTTACTTAGCAGAAAATATACAATATTATAGAAAAAAAATACAACTTATCATTTTTCGCTACAGATAAATAATCACTACTAATTCGCATTATCATTTCTCGAGCAAAGATAGTAAAGATAGTATTAACAAATAAAATTTATTTGTTTCTATCTGCGATAACATGATCATTTTAAACAGATATTTTCATAGTGGTCATTTTCAGAATAAAAATCGAATATAATTATATGAACTACGTCAAAGGCGTACATTTTATAGATGTTATAAATCACACTAGTCGAAAAAATTGTCAACGTACTTTTCCCCAAAAATTCCATTGTAATATTTTAAGAGAATTTGGTTTAAAACCTCTAAAACCAATGAGAGAAAACCTATCTTTGAGCATTACCATGGACAGCAATTTTTTTCTATTGTTGAGTTACTATGGCTCAAATCCGTCAGCTATAAATTTTTTTGTAGTTATGCGGAACAAAAAATGTCTAGTGACATTGTCTAGTTTCCATCACATTGAATGGAAACGGTTGATTTTCAGCAAATTTTCTTGTTCAAGGGTATGCCCGTAAATAGATTGGCTCTCTTTTAGTTTTGGAGATTTTTGGGCCAAGTCCTTTCTATGCTAACAGAATTTTTGTGGCAAAAAATTTCGGATGCGAAGGACTTAATGTTTTTTTTAATTGAAATGATCTCCAAAAATATTGGCTTGATCATCAAATATATGGAACGATAACCTGGGTCGAAAATAGGGTAGATGGCATGCCCCTAGTAGGGGAACTTCAAGACAAAGGATAAATCAGTAGGTGATCATCAGACAAAATTGGAAATCGAGTCAATATTTTTGGAGATCGTTTCAATAAAAAAAAAAAAATTCCAAAAACTATTATTCCAAAAATTCCATCGACTAGTGTTGAGAAAAAGTTGCATATGGAATAAAAAGTGACTATAAGAAATTACTAAAGAATAATTATACTTATTACTAAAATATTATTAATAAAATACTGTTTGGATTCGAATGTTGAACATTTCTAATTTTTAAGTACAATTTGATTGATAGCTCATTAAGTTTGAAACTGGTTTCAGTCATATGCTTAAATCCTTTTCAATATATTCATGAGAGGCAATGACGCTGATGAATTTATGCAAATACTAAGCAAATGTTTGACTGTATGCATCACAATGTACAACAACAATAATAGTAACAACAACTTGTAAATGCGTGTAAATATTTACAAATGTTTTTAATATTTACAACTCTCATATTCCTCTCGTATATTCAGTGTTGTAATGATGACAATCGATAAAATAAATCGAATATAATACAGAGTATTTCATTGAAATAACATCATTTACGTATTGTCACTTGAATTTATTGGAGCAACACCGATATTTCCGCATAGCCTAATCATTCAGTTGAGTTTTTGACTTTGACTTGGTGTGATTAAAAAGATTTACGATGGTAAATTGAGCAATTAAAATCAATATTCTTCAAGTACATTCAGTGAAATTTATATCAAGTGAAAATTTTTATTATATTCAATTGTGTTGATATTTTTTTTTTTTTTTTTTTTTTCATTTTAGAATTTAAATGTTCTAGTTTTTTTGTGCGCATTATTCAGCACCATCGCTGGATATAAGATTTTGGTTTTGGTGCCAATAAATGGAAAAAGTCACTGGAATTACATGCAAGTGTTCGTTAAAGAATTGGTTAACCGAGGTCATGAAGTGACTTGCATAACAAGCATCACGCTTAGTGGAGATAAACCAAAAAATTACACTGAAATTCTCATCGATCCACCTTTAAATATGGAAAGAATAGGTGAGTATTTTTTTTTTTTTTTTCTTTTTTCTGAGACTGAACAATCTTTGTGAATATTCAAATTTTGCTAATTTTTTTTTTTAAATTTGCATTTAAATGATCGGCTTTCGGATAAGTCGCTTATCAGACGTGTGTGTTAATAACGTTTCTCAATCTCTCTTTTATCTTGCAATTCATTTTTTTTTTTTCAAATCAATATTTGTGTTGGTATGTAACATCTGTATTTGAACAATGGTTTTGAACAATTTGACGATATCCACATCATTTCATGCTGATCCTAAATATAATTCGCTTTTTTCATCATTCATTTTGAATATTTTAAAGAGTTTTCAATAAGACATTATTGAGGTGATTCGATTTTCATATCAAATGGTGTTCTGTAGTGAATATGCATATGGATGTATCAGCCTCAATGTATACTATCTTGTATTTTCTGATTCCTCTTACTATTTAATACAAAATTTGTAAATAGTCGTCGCAGCGTTATGAGTTACCATCGCTATAAACTTACCTTCGTACCGCAACCGACTACAGATAATTTCTATTCTGTCTTTCGTTACGGACGGTCGCATTTTATATAATTTATTCTTAAATAAACCAATCATTTTATTGTAACAACACCGTCTTAAAAATCTCCCATTGAATTTTGTATTTTTACCGTGTCTATCGGTTGACATGATTTATCGAGTCATTCATTACCAGGCATAAAATCGAACAACTGTTACAAATTGCTTTATTTTTACGTGAATTTTTAGCAAATAATTGAGACTAACAATTACATGATTTTCATTCCTACAGTTAAGCAGACAGATATATTCAACGGAGAATCGAATTCGCCATTTTTCACAGCAACAATATTTCCAGTGTTCACCAATATATCAGCAAGCTATGCTTTGAGTAACAAAAAAGTTCAGAAATTTATTAATCGTACAGATTTACATTTTGATCTTGTCATCAATGAGGAAATTTATCACGACGTTTTCCTAATGTTTGGACACAAATTTAATGCTCCTGTTGTAACAATTTGTGAGTTTTCCAAAAAAAAAACAAAAAAATTCGGAATATTTCTTTTATCATGAAATCACACATTGACAATGAATCATCAGTCATCAAAATTGAGTTTTTGTGCATATTCCAAACAGCGTCTAAAAATGTGATGGATGAATTATTGTCAGTGCAGATTCTCTGATAAATATTTAAAGAATATTTAACTACAACTTCTTATGATTTGTTCAATAGGTCCTTATGGTCTTGCTAACTATTTGGATTATGATTTGGGTTTACTTACGCCGCATTCACATGTCAGCCATACAATGCTTACATTTACTGATAAAATGAATTTCTATGAAAGATGGTATAACGCTCTACTGGCTTTATATGATTGGTTTTTACAACAATTCATTCATCTGCCGAGACAAACACAAATGCTTAAGACATATTTTGGCCATTTAGGTTCATTGCCATCAATTAATGAACTTCGAAAAAATATTTCAATAATGTTTGTAAATGCACATCGAAGCATCACTTATCCTCGACCATCGATGCCTGGCATGGTTTATATTGGTGGTGCTCATATAAAACCGCCAAAACCATTGCCGAACGATCTTCAAACGTTTTTGGATCAAGCTGAGCACGGAGTTATCTACTTTAGTTTGGGAACAATTGTCAACGCTTCTAAGATGCCAAAAGATAAACTCAGCATGTTTTTGGGTAAAAATTTTTAGAAAATCTTAACAAAAAATATTTAAATTAAACTTCAAACGTTCGTTTCATCAATTTTCAGAAACTTTCCATAAATTGAAGCAACGCATTATTTGGAAATTCGAAAATGAATCAATTCCAAATTTACCGAAAAATGTGTTAATTCGTCAATGGTTACCACAAGTGGATATTCTTGCACATCCGAATGTTGTTTTATTTATTTCGCATGGCGGAATGTTTTCTAATTTTGAAGCAATTAAATATGGCATTCAACTTTTAATGATACCGTTTGTTGGCGATCAATATCGAAATGCTCATCGAGTTGAAATTACTGGTTATGGTAAACACTTGAATTTTCAAGATATCACAAATCAATCATTATTTGATAATCTCAATGAAATGTTAACAACTGATAAATATTTTACAAAAGCCAAAGAAATTTCGAAAATATTCAATGCAAATCCAATTCATCCAATGGATGAATTCATTTGGTGGTGTGAATATGTCATTAAATTTCAGGGCGCTAAACATTTAAAATCATCTGCAGTTGATATGTCATTGTTTACATACTTGTTATTAGATGTAATATTAGTTAATTTGCTTGTAATTTCATCAGTACTATTTCTTATTTATTACCTTATTAAGCGAATAGTTTGTTGGAAGAAGACTGCTATTACCCCAATTAAGAAAAAACAATAGACTTTATTGAAATTTCGAAAAAAGTGTACAAATTGAAATGTATAGTGCAAGTTTTTTTTTTGTTTTTAATTAGAATAGTAAATATGTGTTGTTAATTGAGTGAATAAATTGTCATTTTTGATATTGAATCAAACAGTAAAATGGCACATTTCCTAATGAAAAAGCAATTCATGGTCATTTTGCTTAGTGTGTTCATGGTCATTTTGCCTTGAAGTGTTTTTTTTTATCCATTTGTAATTTCTTTCTACGGCAGGGCCAATTTGCAAAACTCTTTTTACACCTTTTTATCTCAAAATTTTGATTCAATGAGGTAATTCTAATGGATTATTTGGAAAACATCGGATGAAAAATGACAATTAATTTTCCAGGCTATTTCCTTTTTTTTTTTAATTTGTTAAGTAGAACATTCCGTAAATTTATCGTTAAAAAAAATTTGATTGCAACGAATGCAGCAAAACATATCATGATGTTGTTCAAAAATGAAAATTTAACCAAAAAGCAACGATAAACATTGTTAATCATAAAAATAAATGAATAAATCAAAGCAAATTTAGTTATGAAAAGAGTCTTTTAATGAAATCATTTTAAATGTTTTAATTTGACAAACACTTTGTGTGGATTTATTTTTTTTTTTTTTTTTTTGAAAAAAAAAAAAATTTCTCTAAAACAATGATTTTGATCGTCCAAACAAGATGTGTTTCACTGGCAAAAATCATAAGTTAAGAATGGATGTGTAGACAATTTTGGGTACAACAATTTTATTCTTGCATTTTTTCATCGGCTGGAACGCGCAAAACTCGTGGACCATACAATAAAACGTATGCGCAATGCCAATCACCGCCGCCGCTCAAACGAAGAATCTCTTCAGATGTTATTGGGCTAACAGCATCATCATCGAATTTGTACCATTTATCTTCGGTTGTTGATTGACGAACCCATCCAACATAATGGCCCGATGAACTAGAACGTCCTTGATGTGTTAACACAGCATGCAATGTATAGTATCCACTATTATTGCTTCCAACATCATCCTCAAATGAAAATGGCAATGCAACCGTTTTATCATCGTTCTCTGATTGATTCTGTTTTTTATCCTTTGATTTTGGATTTTGAAGTGCAGCATCCTCAATTTCCTATTTGCAAACATGAATATTTTGACATTTAGAAAACCACAATTATTTAAATGGATAAAGAATCGTAATTCCACAATCAAATATCTTACCTTGAACTTCGCTCGCATTGGTGTTAATTTTTCTTGAAGTGATTTGCTACACAATTCAAATGCATCAAAATCAATGGGAAATTTGATATCTTTCAAAACTTTTGCATTAATTCCTTCTTTTCCTTTATATTGAAAACGAACGAAATTAACAGTAAGATAGGCCGGTAAACGACTTATTTTTGACTGAAAATTTGAAAAAAAAAAAAATAAAAATGGTATTTATCAAAAATCTTGTCTATGTAGAAATGTTTTATTGGTTTTTGAAGAAAATAATTACGGTTCGAGTATAAGCAGCATCTCGATCCAATGAAATTGATTTTTTCGTTAATTGTTCTTGCAATTTCTGGAAATAAATCAAAAGAATGTTTTGAGTGTCTTTTTAAAAAAATGTGTAAATTAAAATGACTATTTTGATCACTAACCGATTTAATTCCGCTCAACATGTATTTAACCTCTTGATTAATAAAGCAGCTCAATTGCAAAAAATTTTCTTGGCTAAATGTTGGTTGTTCATCTTCAGCTTCAGCGCATTTCATTTCAACGTCAAACGTACCGCCAAAGAACTGATCAATCAACGAACTGAAAGAAAATTTGAAAAAAAAAAAAAAAAAAAAATGTTAAAAAATGTTGAAAAAGATTATGATCGTTCTTTTAATGCGGAGAATTTCGTATAACTGAATTCAGTACGCTACTAATCCCAGGCAAATATGATAGGAAGCTGAGTATATAATACATATATTCTGTGCTATGAAGCAGGAGAAAAACAAGACAAACGAAGAGAGCGGTTTCATTACACCACATTACACTTCGCGTGTGGCTTAATGTATTCTTTCTGCCTGGGCTCAATAGCGTACTGAATTCAGCTCCTCGACATTCTCTGCTTTAATGTAATAAATGTAAAATTCAGATAAGAAACATCCTTACTTATAAGATGGGCTCAATTCGCCTTTTTTAATGGGTTTCAATTTCTGTTGTAACATTTTCAACAATTCTGACCAGCATTCATTTGCATCTTGTTGCCGATATGCACCATTCTCACCGGTTTGTGCAAATTGTGGGAATGCCATGTGTAATGTTTGCAATAATAACACTGGTGTTACTGTATTTCCGCTATCCATTTGATCAAATACCGAACGCATTGCAGCCGTTATTGATTGAGCCGATGCTAATGAATTGATGGAAAAATCTTCCTTGTATTCTTTAAGCGAATCACGAAGCTCTGGCACAGATTTTAAACATTGAACCACTGCATTCATATAACATGTATTTCCAAGGTTCGTTAGACCAGATGGCAATTTTAACTATATGGGGAAGAGAGATGGAATGGTTGAAT
>JAQOWM010000885.1:0-33707 GCA_029041755.1 Resseliella maxima | reverse complement strand
TTCAATATTTTTTTTTGATTCAACCTAAATTCTCTGATTCTAATGTATATTTTTTGATTTTAGTCAGCTTTGATATGTACCGCTAAGGAACAGATTGAGGAAAATCTTGGATACAAGCATTCACAAGCAACGTTCTTATCAAAAATCACCTTTTTCTGGTTGACACCATTGATTTGGCATGGTTACCATAATCCACTGGAACTCGATGATTTGGGTACTCTTCACGAATCGGATACGTGCCGAACGCAATATGATCGATTTCATTTTATCTACAAAAGTTTTAAGGTTTGTTAATAATCGCTTCGTTGAATCTCATTTTATGTTAACAAGCACATCAATTAAACTCATTAATTGTGATCAAAAATAATATAATCCGAATTATTCATAAATAATTTTTTTTTCTCTCTCCAAATGTGGAATAAATTTTCATTGAGTCATTTCAACTGTTAGTTATAAACATATAAACACCAATCATTTCAACTCAATGCAATTTCATTTTGGGTTCCTGTTTCGACTATATCAAATATAAATTAATTTCAAACATGGTATCGAAAATGGAAATCACATCAGATCGTTGTAACATCGATGAAACCATATACGATGGCGTTGGTTAACAGATTTTCATAACATTGCTTTTAATTATATTATAGCTGTAGATTTTGGTTTTCGGTGATTGCATGACATATGGAAATCAACAACACAGGGGTGGCACATTCATTTCAATTTTCAATTTCTCATCCAACAATTTCATTTGAATAATAATTATTCTAAATTTTTTTCTCAATATTCTACAATCGATCTATCGTCATTCGGAGAAAAAAATGGAGTTTCTTTCTGTCATTGATTTTTTTAGAGAGAGGGAAAGACAGAAAAAATGCAGTTTCAATTCAAACCCTATGCTCAATATTGCCAAAAGCAATAAAATGTATGCGAAATAGAAATATTTTTGTGTGTCATTGTACGGATGATAGTAATAAAATTCAGTTTCATCATTTCAAATATAATGCTGAGTTCGAAAGTTTATCAATTTATGAAGCACGCATATAAATGTGAAAATTATATTGTTTCGAACGATAAAATTCACACATTTTGGGTTGAATTCCATTTTTAGTTCATATTTCAATTTCGATTGGTGCGATATAATTTTGTAGTGGGAATTGAATTGGGTGTAATAGCTATGTGAACTGAGAAATGTCCATTATTTGATGTAATCGAAAAGCTTATGGAATTTTTAAGGGTTTTAAATCATATGCATTGGGTTTTTTTGTTTTTTTTTTTTACAACACCTGAAAACTTTTTCTCTTATGCCATACACCAAAGTTAAGCGAGACAAAAACACAAAAATTTCCATTGCGATAAGTTATTTTCACTTTGTTGTTCTAGTGTAATGGTTGATGTTTTAATGGCAAAATAAAAGTCGAAAAGTCTCAAATAAATGGGCAAAGTAATTTTGTTTATGGAAATTTTGATGGTGAAAATCGACTGGAAAAAAAGAAACGGTCTAAACGGATGGCCAAAAAACATTCCATTAATATAATTGTTTGCATTTAATTCATAACTCTCTATAAATGCCATTTTGTGCATTCGGTTCGATATATCACATGACATGTAATATTTTTGCATGGTTTGCAGTGATCACACAGATACACATATACACCCGAGCACGTCCATTTGAATGCCATTTAAAATGACGATAGCAAAAAACACATTCGCATAACAACTATAATATTTTTTGTCATGGTGACATTTATTATATTGATTGTAATTTTTCAGTCGAAGACCCCATCTCTCTGGCTATGTTATATGAAAACATATTGGAAAATGTTTCTATACGGTGGAATATTAAAATTATTGGGCGATTTAGCGGCATTGGTTGGTCCAATTTCAATAACACGAATTGTTGATTATATTCAGCAAAATTTGAGTGCATCGTTGTCATCAAATATGTTGACAATTGCCGCATCATCAACATTGAAAAATGTAAAATTATCTAATACAATCAATGGTACGAATGCAACAGCATCAATTACGCATTCAGATTCGATGGCAATGAGTGTGGTGAACGATGCGATAAAAATCGGGTCAAATAGTAATTACTATATGCCATTATCATCTGCAGAATATCGAATGTCAAGCGAGACAGAGCCGATGATGTCAACGCTATTGATAAATGAAAATACGGAAATTTACTATCCAAGATGGCCGGAATTTATTGAAAATGGTTGGATAATGGCATTGTTGGTTTTATGCGCAACACTAGCACAGGGAAGTTTTTCACAGGCCTCAACACACATTGTCAACATGATTGGAATAAAATTACGCACTTCATTGCAATGTTTAGTCTATCGCAAAACATTGTTGATTAGTTCGAGTTGTTTTACTACACAAAATTCATTTGATGAAAATAGCGCACATTCAAATGAAAATAGCAACGCTTCCATTTCAACAGATGCACATGAAATGGATTACACCAACAACGAAATAACAACGAATACGGCAACAGCAACAGCAACAGCAATGGCAACTGGAACATTGATGGAAGAAAACAATGGTCAAACAATCATCACCGAGCATAGTGTGCATGCGGTGGACGATAATAAAACAAAAGCTAATTCAAATGATACAAATGTGGACAAATCGTCGAAGCAGCAGTTGCATGAACAAACGGTCATTGATACAGGAACAATAACGAATTTAATGTCTGAAGACGCACTTAACATAATGTCATTTTTTTGGATAGCACACTATGTTTGGGCAATACCATTGAAGGTTCGTATTCAATTGATACATCGAATGCCATTTGTGTTGAGCACGTTTGTTATTTGCCACAACTAAAAGTCTATTCAATTCTGTGTCTTTTTCATTCTATTCTGTGGTAACATTCACTTTGATATTTTAGACCCTTTGATCCGTACCAATTCCATAGAAATTTACTTTCTATGTGCTTACATTTGGCTGGACAAAAGAAGAAAAAAAAAACCGTAAATCCAAACTTACCATTAATTTAAGTGGTATCTATTTGTGTTTTCATTGTATTTTGGCAACTTCGTAGCCATCATCATGGTCAAATACAAAAAGCTAAGCTTCATTTTATGACTGCAATGCACCTGAACAGATAAGAGCAGTTAGGGCAAGTGCAAATGAATTTGTATACACAACAACCGATCAAACTAGAGAGAAAGAGAGAGAGAGAGAGAGAGAGAGAGAAGAGAAAGAGAAAGAGAGAAAGTGAGAAAGAGAGAAAGAGCGAAAGAGAGAAAGAGAGATAGAGAGAGATATAGAAAAAAAAAATCAAATCAGCTACATTTCAATGTGCAAACAGCACACGTGCTCACCAAAAACACGACGAAATAATGGAATAATATTAATTTCACTTAATTATTATTGCAGATTGCTTTCTGTATGTATCTATTGTATAAGATGCTCGGTATTAGTGCAATTATAGGTTCAACAGTCTGCATTGCAACAATGATACCATTACAG
This sequence comes from Resseliella maxima, assembly GCA_029041755.1. Classification (NCBI taxonomy): domain Eukaryota; kingdom Metazoa; phylum Arthropoda; class Insecta; order Diptera; family Cecidomyiidae; genus Resseliella; species Resseliella maxima. The sequence continues at coordinate 30,224 of JAQOWM010000885.1, read as the reverse complement.
TTTTTCATTGGAAAAAAGATGTCAAACAATGCTAAACTAACGGCGGTAAGTTTCATTTCTATCAAGTGCTTTCATGTAGATGCATTCTAATGGCATATTTTACTTAACTTTAATTCGCTTATTGCATTAGTTTGGCAGTGAATTCATCAACCGAATGTGCCCAAAAGGAAAAAGAAGAAGAAGAAGAAACGAAAGAGCGTGTGCAGATTTCAATGTATATTGCTCAATCGTCAGAGTGACTTATCTCATTATTTTTTTTTCTTCAAACATTATCATAATGTTTTTGACTCGTATAAAATTGTGAGATATTTCTTGAGATGAGCTTGCACATCTACGCAGCTTATCTCTATAGCATGCAATGTTTTTTTCGCTATTTCTTCTCCCACTCAAAACTTGAGATTTTCCCATTTTTTTTTTTTTTTTTCTTTTATTTTCATTTTCTTTTTTCTGTCAATATTCTTTACTCTTGCACTTTTAACCCATTTTCATTCCAATGGAATGTGATGCTCTGTTGTAATTGAGCTCATGAACAAATTCAAGCATGTGTGCATCACATTATCCGTTATCTCAACTCATTGAGCTGTATGGTTTTTACCGATTATACGTTGCCGATGATGGCAAAGTGACAATTTCTAGTTTATGCAACAGCAGTCACGTTTTTTGGCTGCTATTTCATTTTTCAACATTTTCAAAAAGCCAATATATTTCGATTAATTTCAATGATTTTATGTTGATATGGAAGATTTTCTCTTTTCAAGCAAGGCAATTGGTAGAAATTCTAATAGAATATAATTATTGATAAGAATATATAATGAATTTTTACGATGCCATTATTTATTTATTGGGAAATGTGTACGAAAAGAAGAGAACAACAAATATTATTTCGATTTATTAATTTATATTCTTCGTTTATAGTTAAACACAGACGAACGTTTAAGAAGGATAAGTGAATTATTAATGGGGATTAAAGTGATCAAATTGAATGCATGGGAAAAAGTGTTTCGAGAGAAAATTGAGAAAAGTCGAGAAAATGAGTTGAAATGTTTAGATATGGATTCAATATATTGGACACTAATGAGTGAGTAATTTGCACATACAATTTTTTTCCTCTTGTTTTTTTTCATTGTTAAAGACGATTGAAAATCTAACCAAACATAATGATGTTTATAGCATTTTTAACACATCTGTCATCGATAATCATAACATTTGTAACATTTGCCGTGTTTTTATCGATTGAAAATAATGATGTTACGGATAAATTCACAACGGGCCGTGTATTTGCTGCACTCGCCCTATTCAATCAGTTGACTGTGCCATTGTTCATATTTCCAATAACAATACCGATGATTATATCGGCTGTTGTAAGTACACGACGATTGGAAATGTTTTTACGTCAGCCTGAAGTGCAAAAAGAATTTGAAGGTATACGAAATATGGCGCATGTTATGAGTCGCAGTGATGCATCGCTCGATGTATTTGAAATTGATGAAAATGAAGGCCAAACCAATGATGAACAAACAAATGATGAACAACATAATGATAGACAAGGATCATCAACAAATGAAGTGCATTTGTTATCGAAGAAATCCCATTTGAATAAAATGGATTTTAACACAACAACAAACAATGATTTACAATTTAATACAGATTTCGATTTTCAAGATATTGATGAAAATCAGGCCGATCAACAGGCGATAAAATCAATGCAACACAATTTTAACAATCATCGTCCATTCAATGCGAGTGTTAAATTGAAGAAAAATAATAAAATCAGTGAAAGCATTAAAATTGATCGAAATCGTCCACGTCAAAAATCACTAACAACTGAAATTCAAATGGAAATTCCCAATGAATTGGTCATTAGTATACGAAATGCTGTATTTTCTTGGCGACGCAATAACATTGAATGTGAAACACCATTACGAATCGATCGGCTTGAAATACCAAGAGGTAAGATAATGTTATTGTATTCTAGGATATTGGCCAACAATTTTATTATTATTGATTGTATTAGATGGAACAATAAATCAAACAGTCTATTTGATTTAATCAACATTGAAAACATTTTATTCGATTGAATTGGAATTTGTATGGATTTATCTAGTGGGCATATTCACTAAATTTCCAATAAACCATCAACGATCCAACAACAAACATACCAATAAAATTAGTGGTGACCGTTAACATATCTGTAAATGTACCACAATAGCATAGAATGAATGAATGAATAATGGGTTACTTTTTCATCCTTGCTCATCTTCACTGTTTGCATTGCTCTGTCACACTATGTGTAACCAGTTGATACTTCATACTGTTGATATTCACAGCTAAGTTAACAGTCAACACACATTTAAAAAAAGGGGTTTTTCGCTCTAAAGCATATTTATGGTAATGTATCAAACTTCTACCCTTTAACTAAGAAGAATAAGTTATGTGGTCACAAGTTACATTATGCTTGTGATTTTCCGATAGATTTTTGGTTTCTCACTTGCTCAACGCCATTCTCTTGGCTCAATCCACTCAATTTGGAACGGGCACTGTGAAAAAATTAATGTATTGAAGATCTTTGGCCCCGAAGCACAATTTAATCATTTTGCATCAAATTAGATTTTGTGCATATATATTTACATTGATTCAAACACACAAAGAGACAGAGACAGAGGCAGAGACTCAATTTCTCACTCAGAGAGTGTTTCAGAGAATATTTCTCAATTCTCCATTTATCTCTTATCATTATTTTAGGCAAGTTGACTGTATGTGTTGGCAAAAGTGGTAGCGGTAAAACTTCATTGCTAGCAGCAATCTTAAAGGAAATGCGTTTAGTGTCTGGTGAGCTCATTTGGAATAAGTAAGTAGAAAATGGTAGAAATGTTAACAATGAGTTTGTATACTGTTGATTGAATTCGATGCAAACGTTTAATAAATAGAAATCGAATGAGAGATATGACATTTAATGCAATATATTATATTTGAATTCATTGATTGATGTGTGTAGCTGCTTTTGACCTAAATCCAATCCATCGTTGGAGTAAATACAATCCATAAAATAGATATTGTTAATTTTAGATATGCGACAATTGCGTATGTACAGCAGACGCCATGGTTGATGAAGACAACAATACGAGAGAATATTTTGTTTGGCGAAGCATATCGGCCACGTCGTTATGAGAAAGTTTTGCAATCGTGTGCATTGAAGGAAGACCTTAGTTGCTTGTCGAAAGGTGATCTAACTGAAATAGGCACAAACAGCATAAATTTATCTGGCGGACAAAAGAGTCGTATTGCCATTGCTCGTGCACTGTATTCATCGGCAAATGTTGTTATCATGGTAAAAATACTCGTCCAAATCAACGCCCAAATCGCATATTATTGAAGTATTCTTACTTTCTTTTTTTTTCTAACATTTTTTCTCTTTCGTTCTCTATCTTTTCGTATTACGACTGATTTTGTGCCTGTCTGATAACATCGTATCGATATGGTTTTGATGGTGAATGTGAATAAATAAAAAAAAATTGTAATTTACTTGCAAAATAAAACATCGCATTAAAGGATGATCCGCTCTCATCATTGGATAATGAAGTATCAAAATGGATATTCGATAATAGTATAAAGAATATGCTTTTGAAGCATCAACGCACCGTTATCCTTGTCACACAAAAAACGAATTTAGTTCATCACAGCGATTATGTAAATATTTTATTAGTAAACGATATCTCAAGCAGCATATTCTCTATCTCTTTTTAAATGGTCACAGTAGTACACAAGCTCAGCCTCAAGTCAGTTTGGTTGGCGTTTTTCGCCTTCTTGTTGTTATTGTCGTTGAGCATCATGTTGATTTCTATGCTTTTTCTTCTGTCATTTTTTTCATCTTTTTTTCTCTTAATATTTTTCTCCATAATTTTTTCTTTGTGTTCTTCGAATGTTCTTTTCAAATTCGGTCTTTTCTATGAATGGCGGCTTCTTTCTTTCGAACCGAAAAAAAAAACGCAATTGATTTGGATTCACCACATTTTGAATAATCTTGGGCAACAATAACACTGCTAACGATAACGATTTACATACATCAAACTAAACTAAACCAACCAATACGTCGACCACATATATGCAACACCAACCAACCAACCAAATCCAGATTATTTCAATGGAAAATAACAGTATTCGAGCAAAAGGAACTTATCGAGTTATTGAAAGCAAGGATTACGAACTGATTCAAGAATGGAACACGATAATAGCCAAGGAAAATGCAAAAGATGAAAATGTTTGGTATGTTTATTCTTATGGTTTATTTTCGATGAAAACGAAAACATATAAAAGCAAAGAATAAAATATTAAATATGAATTCAATATGTATTGTGGTTCTTTTGCCATTTTGAAATAATTAAATAAATTGAGCATAAAAATGTCTTGTTATTATTGCTATAGTAATATAAAAACTGCTCGCGAACGATGGAAACTCTTTAAGAATGTGTCAAAAATTGGATTACAACGGCATACAACGAACGATGAAAATGAGGTACAAATGATCCGTATTTATTTGAAATGAACTTACACTCTATAAATTTAAACACTTCTCATTCGACAGACACAAGCAACGCCATTTAATGCGTGTAAACGAAAACCAAGCTTGTATGGATCAAGGCATTTAACCTATGACATACCATTTCCCTTGGACGAATGCAATATAGACGATATTGAAATTCGACGCCGTCCTTCGAGACGGCATCCAAATCAATCACTATTTGCCCGTATGTCGCATAAAAAATCACCAATGCGCACCAATTCGTTAAATGTACGCGAACGAAAAATTGAACGAATGCCAGTCACCCGCAATATTTCATCACCATCAACCATGCATTCCACCAATAATCAACGGTTAGCAAATTTTCATTTGGAGGGTTTTTACTCTCGTATCGATGACGTATTCACGTTATTTTTCAAAAATAATTGATTTGAATTTTTTTTTTGTTTGTTCTGTCCTGAACATTCACACCAATTATATTTGATTTTCGGTTTTTTTCCAGACTATCGACTATTGAAACAATGCGTAATTTTGATTTTCGCCAATTTTTAAGTCGAATGTCATTCAAACGCAAAAATAATCTCAGTCGAAAAAATTCATGTCTTGCACAACCATTAAGTGCAGCAAATTCTATAAGGTAAGCAGTTTTTTTTTTCCTTTTTATCTTGAACTGTTAAATTCCATTCGCATTTGCAAACACAAAGAAAATGAAATCAATTCAATTTTGCATAGTAATATATATTTAAATGTCAAATTATTGACGATTGCATTTTCTGCACAAATTATGAAAATCTTACTGAAAATGGGACGTCAGATTGAAAGCGATTTTATGATGTCAGCGTTTTATCGCACAACATTTTCAGGAAAAAAAACAAAAGTGATATTACCTGTTTAACAGAAGCTGTTATTTCTGTAGAATTGCGGAATTGTACCAATTTGAAAAGGAAAATCCACACTGTTAAATATTGCTGATGTATTTCACTCAGTTTTTAAGTTTAAATTTCATTTATAATGTAGCATTTTGAGCACAATGCATGAATTGCCTACTTTAATATCCGGCACATGCAAACATGAATTAAAAGCGGAAAAAAATCGCCCTTTTTCATCATTCTCTTTTTTCTTTCTGTTTCTCTTCGCCTTGTTCCTGTTCTTTCACCGCTCATGCATGTACTTTTCGGCGATTATAGAAGCCCAGCAATAGCAACAGATAATAGCAGACCCGTTAAACGGATTATGTCAACTATATCTAAGCATAGCGAAGAAACGGAAGACGATGAAATATGTTCAGGTAATTTATGAATAATTAACGTGCAGTTCTGAATGAACGAGAAGATGAAAAAGGAAAAAAAAAATATAAAAAGAGGAAAAAAAATAAAATAAAGTGCAGAGAAGTGAGTTTTGAATGCTCTTTTCTCTCTAACTGTTCATTTAATTGTGTGAATGTGTGCGATGATCGCATTGTTATCCATCGTTAAGTGTGGTCCTTTCGCTGAACAACTGTATTGTTCGAATAAAAAATTGTTAGTTTAAGCCTTTTTGCTGTGATAAGAGTGGGTGCTGAAAAAAAGTGTTGGAAACTTGTTTTGATAACATATCGAAAGAGCTTATGTTAAAAGTGCTGAACAATGTAGTTTCGGTAAAAGTTTTCGGTAAAAGTGCATACTGTTGATACATACACACTCTTAAATTCGGATTTATGTAAATCAAGCAAATTTTTTTTTCGGAGTTGACATTCAACAAAAAAAAAAAAACATATAAAATATGTGCACAATGAAATTCTAAGTTGATTTTACCGCTATAAAAAATATATAAATTATTTACGATGTTTTTTTTTCGTTTGAATAAACTTTCGATTTGAAGGTAAAATTTGCCCACTGAGAGAGCATTTTATTCGTGAAACTAAATCTATGTAAATATGTTCCACACAGTGTTTGGTGTTGCATCGTTCGATTGTTGAAATTGCGGTGGTAACAACAACACACAATCGACTAAACAAATGAATGAATGAACGAACGAACGGACGATTTGCATTTATGGTCACTGGCGGCACCAAACATTATTATCAAACAATGGATTTTCGGTGGTGAAAATTTATTGTTTTTGTACATTACAGATTACAATGAGGAAACATCCAATCGGTTAATATACGATGAAGAGCGGAAATATGGCAAAATTCCAGCGAAAATTTATTTATTGTATTTAAAGTCTTGCGGTTTATGGACGATTGGAGTTTTTTGTGCAAGCGCAATGGCATGGCAAGCAACAAAAATTTATCTGGATGTTTGGCTAAGGGATTGGACCGACACTGAGCAGACAAATCGTTTCACTGATGTACGTATATTTATACACACACAAATACACACAAACAATATTTCCCTGTTCTGCGCCACGCGCTTATTTGCAACAAAAATTATTTGTTCAATTTGCCTTTTTCAGGCATATCGATTTTCTGTGCTTTGTTTGCCAACCAACAATCTTTATATAAATTTATATAAACCAATCAGTATGGTTTCGAAGGCTTCGATTAAACTAATATTTTGATTGTAACTGGTCTTGTCTATCGAAATCTATAAATTAACTTGTTTCTGTGAAATGGTCTCGTTCTCTATGCGTTTGTTTTTTTTTTTTTTTTTTTATTCCATTCTCTCTTTCTCTTTCTCTCTCTCTTTTACAGATTTCCTATTATTTTGGTATTTACGGTTTGTTATCGGCAATATGCGTAGGGTTTTCGATGATCTCAGTACCATTCGGGCAATATGCTGGTAGTAAAGCGCGACGTTCACTTCACGAACAATTATTGCAGTCAATTGTCCAAAAATCAATATATTTTTTTCAAACACTGCCATTCGGTCGAATGATGAATCGCTTCAGTTCAGACATGGCTGTTATTGATAAAGTAAATTTATTGCGAAATGCCGCATTAAGACCATTTTTTATTTTTAACGCTTGTTTTATTGACCGATCCTTTTGTTTTGTTCTTTTTTCTCTTTTTCTCTTTTTTTTTTTTTTTTTTTTTTGTTCTGTTTGTAACATTATTTTGGATGAATTTTATATAGAAAATCGCCGCAACAAGTCAACGGCTTCTTCAATTCGTTTTGTTATGTCTGTGCTCCATTTTATTGAATGCCGTCGTTACGCCGTGGTTTATTTTATTGACGTTACCCATTTGTGGTGCTTATTATATAGTGCAGAAATTCTACCGTTATTCATCGAGGTAAATCTCTTTTTGATCATCACACTCATTCAGAATAAGCATTTCAAATATTTTTTAATTTAAATTCCATTACATTGGCCTATTTTCATCTTGAGTTGCATCAATCAATAGCAAATTATGTCGTAATCATTTACTTAAAAATTCAATTAATTTTCCAACATATTTTCATGGAAATGAAATGTGGAAAGAAAACCATTGAAGTTATTATTGAACATTTCATTATGGAAAATTTATTGAAGAGGAAAAAGGTTTTATTATTATTTTAAACATCACTTACTTTGGAAAAAGGTCATCAGTAAAAGCTTGAATTAACAATTGATTGGTTTAAAATTGAAACAAATAAAAAAATACAATTCCCAATAATTCCTTTTTTCGTAGATTTATACAGAACGTAGACAAATTCAATTTTGTTTCCAAAGGGGTAATATTCTTTTTTTTTTTTTTCAACAGAGAATTGCAACGATTAGAAAGCATAACGAGTTCACCTATTCTAACACATTTTGCTGAAACTATTCATGGTGTTGCAACGATACGAGCATATAATCAAGAGTCCAGATTCATGGAAATTTTGCTTAAACGAATGGAAGCTAATAATATAGCTGTGATTATGGAGAACACAATGAATCGATGGCTTGGAATTGCATTGGTAAGTAAAGAAAACCTCAAACAACTAAAATTTTGGGCAAATCCATTCAAGTTATTCTCAAAGCAAGTTTAATGAATTCTAAACATCTATCCATCCATCGGTGAATGAGGTCATTTACACCAAGTTACAAAATCATTAGTTGATTAAAGCTCTTTTATTGTATGTAGATAAATTATACATAATTTCCATTCGAAATTTTATTGTGTGTTCCGTGATTGTTTTTCAATCGACAATTCAATGACATATTTTCGTATTGAAAAAAAAACAATAAAATATCCTTAAATTATGTAATATCATTATGAAAAAATATAAATATCATCGCCGATGCTTCTTTCCACATCCAATAGAGAGAAAAAAAATACTTGTCAAGATTCATTTGAAAAAAAAAAAAAAAAAATGATTTTTCAGGATTACTTGGGTGGTATAATTGTGTTCGTGTCAATTGTGACGGCATTGTTTACAGCTCGCATGTATTCAGAAGCCATATCACCCTCGTTAGTGGCATTGGCCATAAATTACACACTTCTCGTGCCTATCTATCTGAATTGGGTGGTTAAATTATTGGCAGACTTGGAAATGTATGTTGGCGCAGTCGAGCGAATCTCGCTCTACATCAATCCAAATGACAAAACCACTAGTGACAATGACAATGACGAAAGCCCTGGCAAATTGTTGACCATTAAGGAAACGGAAACTTGTGAGTATAGTTTTGATTACTTTCACAATATTAGTGAAATTGTGTCAATTCAAATCATACATATTTGCACACAGAAACGACATAATAAAACGCAATCCCAATAAATTGCCGCTGAAAAAGTTTTTTTTTTTTTTTTTGGTTTTTTTTTTCTCCTTGTATTTTGCGTGGAATAATAAATCATAATTTATTGTAATTTGAATTGTGTCAATGGTTCACATAATAAATAATCATTGTAGCATTTCGATTAAATGCAAGCAAATAATCAAATGAAGTTTATGGTTTTCATTTCTCCTTCCAAATGTACAATCGACATTCTTGATTGACATATAGATAAACCGGTTCCGATATCATGGCCACATCGAGGCAATATAACATTTGAAAATGTCACGTTACGCTATGAAAATCAAACAGTGAATATTATTACAAATTTGAACTTGCTAATTCCGGCTGGTCAACGTTTAGGCATTTGCGGAAGAAGTGGAAGTGGTAAATCAACTCTTGCAATGGCATTATTTCGTGCAGTTGACATTGTTACGGGGCACATTTTTATCGATGATGTCAATATTGCAACAATTCACACAGATGAAATTCGAACGCGATTATCAATAATACCACAGGATGTGCTATTATTCAGTGGTACGATACGTGAAAATCTCGATCCAAGCAATCACTATACTGATTTAGATTTATGGAATAGTTTGGAAATGGCACAACTTAAACAAACCATTATTTCAATGCCAGCGGGTCTTGATACAATTATACATGATGATAATGGCAACAATGTATTTAGTGGCGGTGAAAAACAATTATTTTGCTTGGCACGAGCTGTGTTGAGAGGATCTGTCTGTTTAGTTTTAGATGAGGCAACTAGCTCATTGGATGCAACCACTGAATCAGCATTATTGGATGCGGCAAATAAAGCATTTCAGGGTCGAACCATTATAACAATTGCGGTAAGAACAAGTGAAAATACGTAACAATTATTTGCATAAAATATTGATATTATCTGACAAGACGAAAGCTTTTTAAGATTTATTTTCATTGTTTGGTTGATACAGCACCGATTAACGACCCTCTTGAACTACGACCGTATCATTGTCATGGAAAATGGAAATATTGTTGAGGAAGGTACTCCAAATGAACTACGGCATAAAGTTGGTGGAAAATTCTCTTCAATGTTATACTCATCCATTCAAAGCTATGATTCATATTATATATCTGATGAAAAGCTCTAAGAATTCATATAAATTATACTCACACACCGCCCCGAGTATTCAAACCGGAGCCAAACAGTATTTTAGCAAATAATTTTGATGTCGTTAACGCTTATTACAAATAGTTTTATATACCAAAGCATTTGTGTGTCATATTATATTTTCTTCTTTCATTTTTTTTTTTTTTTTGTCATTTTATTTATTGTAAGTGTGTACTAGTTTACTCAATATTTCTATTACTAAACAAACTCGTTATAGATAAATATGTTGCCTTGTCTCTATTTGTAATTACACTAAGATAATATTATATCAAGTAGCGTATATTTGTGTTTCATTTCAACGCCATACATTCGACAATTGGATACAATTGTATCATTAATCTTAATTGAAAATGCCAATAAAATATTTCATATGAAAAAGAAAAACTTCACCAGAATTTAATGATTGATCATCAATCAAAACAATAAGGTACGTAATTCGTATAAGTATTTCGTTTATTATTTTGTTTATCTTATTTATTGTAGTTTCAATTTTTTGTTTTGTTTTAAATAAATTGGATATTTAGTGCCTGCACTAATGAGCATAACAATTTGGATTGGTAAAAATGATGACAAAAAGCACTTTGTGCTATTTCATTTGTCATTTTGACATTAGTTGTACATTTTGAATTCACATATTTACTTTTTAAATGCTTACATTCAGTAAAATAAAATTGTGAACATGTTGAGATTATTTTAAAAATATGCATCCCAACCGGTCATATCATCAGCAGGTTCATCCTGATCACGAGGATATTCATCGAAATTTGACAAATCGGTATTACTTCGAATTGGTCGTTTCAATGGAGCGGTAAGAGTTCTGTCCTCTAATTTTTCCCATTGGAATCCTTCGAACCAACTGCAATTGATTGAGAAAATCATGAAAGAAAAGTTTTATTATTTTTTTTTTTTCTCTCTCTTACGCATGTTTTTTCACGTCAGCAATTCCTTTTTTTTTGGTATCCCAATCGATCTGTAGGTGTTTGCCGACACAAGCCTCTAATCAAATGTTGTGCACTTTTTGGTATTTTATGTGACATTGTCACAACATCTATGCCACGTAATATCAAATTATATGTTTTCATATGATCTTTTCCTCTGAAGGGTGGTTTACCAACTGAAAAAAAAAAAAAATGTTCAAAAATCGTCAATAAAATGTAAAATAAAGAAGGAAAAATTTTCTGACTAATTTTTTTTTTTTTTTGAAAAAAAAAAATCCAATCTGACTCACACTCTAACTCATAAATCAATTGGAGTGAGAGACACAGTATCTTCTGACCTTTCAATTCAAGATTTGGAAGAAATGATTGAGTCAGAAAGTACATAATCGTGGAAGTATACCTACCTATGAGCTCATGTATAAATACGCCGAGTGCCCAGTAATCTACAGCACGGTCATGACCCTTATTCAGTATAATCTCTGGTGCGACATATTCTAATCAGAATTAAGGAAAACAATGAGTTAGCATCATTCAGAAAAATAAAATTAAGAGAATTTATAAAAAAAAAATGTACCTGGAGTTCCAGCAAATGTCCATGTTTTGCTGTTTGGGCCGACTCGTTTTGCAAAACCGAAATCAACCTAAATGTTAAATTTAAATAACAATAAATAAAATCAGCTGAATGAATTAAATTTCGATGAAAATCAAAAAATTGCTTTACCAATTTAACATAACCATCTGTATCGATCATTAAATTTTCCGGCTTTAAATCACGATAAATAATTCCACGCGTGTGTAAATAATCAAATGCTTCAACAACACATGCCGTTACAAATTTCGATGTTTTCTCATCGAAACATTTCGTTTTTTGAAGTTGTGTCCAAACATCGCCACCCAAACAGCATTCCATCAAAAAGTATAAATATTTTCGATTGCGATAAGTTTTGTACAATCTACGCAAATTTGACAAACAAAAAATTGTATTTATTAATTGAAATTGAATAGAATCTGGTTTTGTGATTGAAAACAACAACAACAACAACAATAACAAAATTCGACGCAATTGGAAAGTTTCTTACTTGACAATGAATGACGAATCACATGATGACATGATGTCCTTTTCGCTATACGCGTGCTCAATTTGACCTTGACTTGCCACATCGCATTTTTTCAATATTTTCAAGGCAAATGTTTCATTATTATTATACTGCACTAATTCTACGCGCCCAAAACCACCAACACCCAATGTACCAATTATTTCTAAATCCGATAATTGAATATGATCGTAAACTGGACGCGGATGAGAAGAAAAAAAAACAGGAAAATAAATAAATAATCGATTAAATGAGTTGTGCGATCGATGATGCTATTTAAAAACAATTTTCCACACAACTTACGTGGGCTGATGACGTTTGTTTTTGGTGCTGGTATAACAATGCCTTCTTCGTCTGGAATTCGATCGACTGGTTTCTGTTTTAGCTCTTCTATTGTGCCCAAATATTTTGTAAATGCGCTATAATTTTGTCAATACACATCATACAATGGGAATTTTTGAATAATTTCATAAAACACATTTTCATTCGATGTATAATTAAGAGTAAGAAAAAAAATAGAGTGAGAAAAAACAAATAAATAATGTACATACGATCGATCCAATGTCAAGCATTCTGTTCCAGGTTCATTTGCAATAATACTGGCCATACGACGTGCTTTGTTGATAAGCGCTTGTTCACCAAAATAGTCACCGCGTTTCAACATACCAACAATTCGTACATCACCGTCATTCATTCGTTTCGTCACCGTTACACTTCCACCACGAATTATATAAAATTTATCACCTTGATCTCCTTGTCGTATGATTGTGCTGCTGGTGGCATAAAATTCACGTTTCAATAAATCACTAATTTTATGAAGCACATCCTCTGATACGCCCTGTAACACACGAACCGAACTTAAAAACTTTATGTTTTGTTCACGTTCCTGGCTACCAGTTTTCATCATAATTTTTTGGAAAATTTTCCGATCTAATGCCCAAACAAAAGCATCCGTTTTAACTTTAATTGATGCAAAACGACGTGCCTTATATAAAATGGCCAATTCACCAAAAACAACACCCGAACCAAATGTTTTGATAACTTCACCATTTTTTATGACCTCATATTCACCTTCAGCCGACACATAAAACTGATTTCCAGTTTCGCCCTCTTTTATCACATAACTATTTGCTTTGAGCACTTGTGGAATCATCGCATTTACGAGGGCCTGCAATCGTTCCGCATCCATCATATTATTTAGGAAATCATTAGCAATAATTGCCGATTTAATCAAATGTTCCGTCTCTTCACTTTTTTCATACACTTTTAAATCCAAATCAAAATCACGCGTTGATTTTTGATCAATGCTGTCGGCAATAACACCCTCTCTTTTCATCCGTGGACGTGGCTCATTTTGTTCATTCAACGCCTCACTTGTGTCATCGAAATTTGTAAACGAATCATCATTATTGATTTCAACACTTTCACCGCCCACTGAATCATTTGGATGTGGATTCATTTCCATGCTATCAGATGCGTCTGTTGTTTCAGAACTTTGATTTTCGCCTAAAATGCGTACATTCGCTGAGAAACTGACCGATCTGATGGATTTATTTGCTTCTTCGATTTCATCAGTTTCAATACCTGAATCGGTTTTTTGACGATCAATTTCATCCGATTGATTTGATGATGGATCATCTAATGTTCGTGGATATTCATCTTCGTAATACGAATCATCTAATGTTGGTTTTGGCACACATTTCATTGACAATGAATCTGGAATTGTTTCAAGGATTTTATCATACTCAAAATTGTGATGCGGTGACGGAGGTGGCTCTTTCTGTAACACAAAAAATCGAAGACAAAAAAAAAAAAAAAATAGAAATCAGAATCGTTTTTTTTTAAATCAAAATTGAGAATAAAATGTATTTTACCTTTTCTGATGTTTGTGACAAACTATTTGAATCCGTAGTAACTTGTGATTCTTCTGTTGAGACGCGATTTTTTGTAATGCTACCATTTCTCTGTGGCTTTGTTTTGCGATTTTTCTGTGAAATTTTATCACCATTAATTGTATCCATATCAAATTCGGCATTTTTCTGAAATGAAAATGTCTGTCGTTGAATAAGCAACATTATTAAAACTGTTAACTGAAATTCAACAATATTTGGTTTCATATACAAACAATAATGAAAATATTTTAAAGCCAACAAATTCCCCTTGTAACATTGAAACGAAATGGTGCTTTTTTATCAGTCAAAAAAGCATTTAACCTTTGCAGGTACAATTTTATCTTAAGGTGCAAAAAAAAGACACATATGACAAATATATTGCTATTTCAACAGTAAGATAAATCCATAAAATAATTTAATAAATAAATGAAATGATTTTCAACCATTTTTCGCGTTATTGTAGAACAAAGACTGATTGGATGAAATTTAATATCGCTTGTGCGCAATGTTTTCTTTCAATTTATAAGAGAGAATATGCAATTGCGAATACAAAATGAAGGGAAAAATCCATTTGTGGAACATGGTTTATTAGAGGGCGAGAGAGAACAGACATGGCAGATGTAGATGTGATGACAAAATTAAAACTTAAATTACAAACCAGATCAAGGCTCTTACATTCGGTTTAAATCGCTATTTAATGTTTATGTATTTTCTTCATTTTTATTTCGATGAGTGCAAACCAATTATTTGATATATCGGTATGGTATTTTAAGTGACTCGTGACACAAACTATTCATTTTCATCAATCGATGTTGTCGCATCACAATCAACAGTATCAGCTTGCTTTGTTCGAGTAGCAGCATCAAGTTAATTGAAATTAATAAACTATTTTACGCTTGTCTGTTCATTTTTTGTTTTTTTTTTTTCTTTTTGTTTTTCGATTGTAGCAAACGCACATATGCAAGTCTAACCACGACAATGCTATAGATAAACAAATTTTTCAAAAGCTTCCAAAGCAAAACAAACACTTGAAATGAATGCAACAAAATTTATGGCTGTTGCTATTTTACTAAAACTCGATTCAAGTTTGATGTTTGCCTAAAATTCAATTTGCCGATATTTTTTCTCCTTTCAGTGCTGTTCAAGTTGGACAGTCAAACCAACAAAAATATTTGCAATTAGTTTGCCAGTTTAGAATGCTTTCACATATAAAATAGTGCTCGAGAAAACAATTCCATATGGAAAGAAGAGAACAGAGATAATTTGAATAGCGTCACAAATCATCATAGCACCAACACTCGGTGCTTATATTTCAACTATTTGCTTTTCTCTCCATTTTCATTTTTTCTCTGTTTAGGTTTGTCTTTTTTTTGTTTTTTTTTGGCTTTTTTATTTTGTTCAAAAAATTTGTTTTCGGTAGTTCGTTTATAGTACGCTCATTTCAGCAATTATCAATTTTGTGTGAGCCCACTCGAAGACCATTGTGAATGAGCACCGATTTAAATTTTGCGTTAAAAAAAAATGTAAATATTTGCGTGTATTGATAAATATAGTAAACGCATTTGTCGCAGACACATGTTTTGTGCAAATTTAGACAGATTTAAAATAAAACAATGGTTTAAAATGTGAACAGATTTTTCGAAATTCTTTTCGGAACACAAATATAGACGATAGCCAAACAAGTTATCATGTATATTATCATTTGTAATTGTCAACTTAACAACTTGCCTTGAATCCTAATAGGAATTAACCAAAATGTGAAAAAAACAGAAGCGAATTCAATTGAAGTTCTATCATTAAACACAGTCAGTTGAAAAAAAAAAATTCGTTTGGATGTTTTTCGATTGCATTAATTTATCTCGTTTCTTCTTCAGTTGATTCATTGGCATTTTGTAATTGCTCAAATCCATTGGAATGTAAAACAACAAGATGCAATTGAAAGTCGATAAAATAGTGGCATTTCCTAATAAAAAAAAAAATTATTTCCTGTTGGCACATCAAATGAAAATCACCGAATGAAAATGATGACAGTGCAATTTACGATAAGAGTTCGGTTTAATATAATTGTCATATATACACGTGTAGAAATGCTATGTTTCAGCTGACATCGTTGTCAATAATATTATCACTTGTTGTCCATGTGATATTCACACAAAACATTCTCGCCTACTTGAAAAGATTGCATCGTAACTAACAAGCCGATACAAAAGTGAACCGAAAAAAAAAAACGAAAAATAATATGAGGCGGTTTTTTTCCCAATACTTTTAACTGTTCAAATGTAAAGTATGGGAAAGCAATCAACATTCTCTCTCTCTCTCTCTTTCATTCGTATCAAAATGTATTATTTCGGAATTTTATTAGAATTTTCAATCGGAATTATTTCAATTAAATTACGATATATTTTCTCTTAATTTATTTGACGTTGTTATGATATTGATTAGTTTTTCTCAAGCCGGTTAAAATGCAAAACGAATTGCTTTTCATAGCAATTATTCGATCGTGAAATGACATAATTTATGATCAAAGCAATGTGAGAAAATAATGAAACCAAACTGTATCGATTAAATAGGCAGACATATAGGCAAAAACATGAAATTTTTTGGCATGGAAAACACCAATGTGATATACAACATATTGAATTGTCGGATTTTTCTATATCAATAGCTCTTAACGGTAAAATTTCCGTAATTCAATTTGCGTCAAAACAATTGGTAATTTAGCGACAATATATCGGATCAATATGTGACTTAGTGTCAATGTGTCGACGACACCTGAACGAAATCAACCTTTTTCATTGGAATCTTATCAATTTGTGTTTATTTTATTTTGGTGTTTACCAAATGCTTGGTGTTTATGTGACTATGAATCAAGGCAAATGTATCCATAGTAAAGTGGATGTGTATCAGCTATATATAAACGAAAATCACATGAATCCATCAAATTGAAAACCGGGAGAAAAAAAATTTATGGCTTATTTTTCTAGTGGATTGCGCAATAAAATGTTAATGTTTGTATGCACTTTATCTGATGTCAACAAAACGCCAGTACTGTTTGCATCTATTGTTTTTGTTTTGGGAGAAATTTTCTCCACTTATTCTATTTTTGATTTATTTTATTCTCTCTGTCTCTCTTTCTCTCTTTTAATTTATAATCATATGGCGACAAAAATTTTGTCATCATCATTTCTTTACTTAAGATAAAACCTGTAAACCGCGTGATGTAAACGCAAGCAGTTTAATGAATAAAAACAGCCCATGAAAATCAAACACACAATTTTTGCTATACATATAAACGAATATATGTGGTAAAAAAAATTACTTTTGCGACAATTCCTGGCACCGAATTCAACACTGGTAAATCAAATGACTTGTGAATTTTGAAAAATTTCGAAAAACACGACATTTTTATTAAACTTCTTTTTGCCCACTTAAATTAGCACCTAAATTCACGTGAATTAAATTATATTTCTTTATAAAAAAAAAACTTCTGTTTTCACTAGTTGATTTAAAAGAATTCCGGCAACGATATCATCCAACTGTTAGTTAATTTTTTTCAATGTCATTTGAATTTGAAATTTGGTAGCGCATATTATATTTGGAAATTGATACGTTCCAGTCAACAAATCAATTGATACTGAACTACACAGAATTGCGTTCAAACACAAATTTAATGAAAAGAAGTGAAAAAAACACACAAAATACTGTACGAAATGTAGTCAATAATGATCACAGACACTAGGCTTCCTTCGTATTTCAAATTGAACTGAATGCTATTATCGGTTAGCGATAAACAGCTTTGCTCTTCAGCCACTTCGACATTGTTCGTGTAACATGTTGTTTAAAAAACAACACATATCGCCCAAAATAAAAGAGTGTATAGAATACAGAACAACAAGAAGTCACGCAAACACACACAACAGCATTGAGCCTGTATATGATTGAGTAATTTATTGAAGAAGTGAAATGAGAATTGACATAGAAACACAACTCATCAGCACACATATGCATGAACTCATCCAAATTGTGTTGAATAAAACTGTTGCTGGCTTTGTGTTAGAATTTAAATTTTAAACAATATGTAATAGGAACTTTTTTTCAGAGAGAAATTAAAACAAGATTATATGAATGGTCGCGCGTCAATAATAGCGGTATCAAAATACAAAAGCGGCATTTTACATAAACAATCGGTCATTATAGTTGTATTTGAGTTATTAGTTCATGCTTTTTTTTCTGTCATTTTGGTTTTTTTTTTTCATCAGAATTTGCGATTAGCACAAGTGATAAAATGTGAATTGTTTTATCATTATAATTCTAACGGATGATATATCACGCTATAAACTTGCCAGTTAACAATGGGCAATTTGCTAAATGTTGAATATTGAATATTGAATGAAATGAGTTTTTGATTTCAAGACCATTGAAGGATGATTTTCTAATTGATGAAATATAATTGCATAATGTTGCATATATCAATATGAATATCAATATCACAGACCGGTGTTTCTATCACCTATCAGTGTCATTGATATGCCATGATTTTTAACGAAACGAAGAAAAAATTATTTGAGAGAAAAAAAATGTGTCGTGTCATTGTCTGATGCAATTGAGTATGAAGTATACACAGATAGATGATAAAAATGAAAAAAAAAAAAAAATACTTGACAATTTCTATTTTTCATGTGCAAATGAAAACAATAATATTGATTTCACAGCTGAAATCCCAAAAACATCAGAACATATAATCATATTCATAGAATTTATGATAATTTACAATGGCAATTCTATCGATTCATATATTGTGCAAAAAGTACACAAACTAATCAAATACGATCAATATGTTCTGTAAAATTCGATATTCGAGTTTAAATAGTGAGAAATGGGAATGAATTTGTTTTTTTCGTCCAGCTTCTAAAAATGGCCATCATAATTTTTTTTTATTTTGTCCCTCTCTATATTTATGTATATTTCACCGATATAATCATTACAATGCTAATGAAATTAGCGGTGCGAATTTGAAATTAGCATAAATATACATTCAATGATTGGTGCAATCGCCACGTTTGTTAAATGTATTGAACCAGAAAATGCGCATTTTGCAAATCGATTAAATTAAAATAATTTTGTGGACCTCAGAGATTGTTTAACACATTATTTTTTTTCTTTTTTCTCTCTTTCTATTCTAGTTCTGTTGGATTTTAGTAAATTGGATTTTATGATTTTGTGAAAGATAAAACTAAACGAAGATGAATCAAACCGCGCGCTATTGGTGTGACTAATAATATTGCCTTTTTGTTCCATTTTGTTTTATTGACTACAGACAAAATTTCGTTTTTCATTTCAAAATGAACACACACACACACATATTTTGAGATGACCCTCTTTTTGATGAATCGAAAAACCAGTCTAGAGTCCGTAAAAAATTCTCAAAGAAATCGACATTTTATAAACAAATACAAATATTTATAAAATACCGGCGTTTAGACAAGCAATATTTGATTGGCGCTTAGTGTGTGGTGAGACATTTCAATTTTATTGTTTGCTTATTTCAAAATATAAATTATCTAAAGAAAAATATGTGATTTACATTGTTTGCTTATTGTATGATTAGATAAAAACACCGATCGTCACCGATCTTTATCGTTCAGAATAAGTATTCATCATAATGGCATTTAGTGAACATTCATTCTTATACTACTTTGATTATAACGGAACGCACTCTTTCCACTTTTAATAAGAGCGGCAATAAAAATTCATAAAGTCAAGTGGGACACTAAACTCTAGTAAGGACAATTTTTCATGATATTTATTATAGTGTTCGTTTGAATTTTTGCAAATTTAACTATATACATTATTTTGTGTATATCTTAAATGTACAATGAAAAATTATTGATCAAGTTGTAAATTGTAATTTAGTTTGAGGCGGATTTTTGCCGATTCAATAAAATATTTGGACCACATTTGTCACAGTGTAAGTGCATCGAATCGAAAATCACAATTGAGTTAAGAATCAATTTAATTTTTATTTTGATACATGTTCTGTTGAAAACTTGGAGAACTGCTTGAAGGAAGATGAAGAACGGGGAGCAAAAGATATATTTATAGAGAAGGAGAGAGAGAGAGAGAGAGAGAGAGAGAGAGAGAAAAAGAAAGAAAGAGAGAAAATAGAGATCCAGAAATTGTTTTCTTTTTCAATATTGTACTTGTGTGTTTGAATAATTCAAACATCTGTGTATCGATTCAATGACGCAAATTTGTCGCCAGAAAAATGCCATTTTGTCAATTTCGTAATGTATACAGAAACTAAGCGAAAAATCTAGAATCATTTAGTTTTTTTTAGTTCGTGTATACATATGTGTATTGTGTATAAATTGAATTGAATTTTTAGATATGAATATTAATGTGAACGAAAATCAAATTAATCATTCAAAATACAATTATAAGTTTTGATTGAGAACATTTCAATGGACTTAATGTGCATGGACTTGATTTGCTGGCCAAAGGATACAATCATCACATGGAAACAAAGTTTCTTTTCTCTTTATTTTATATTATTCTTTGCACATTTGGATTGAATTATTTGTTTAAAATCAATTTCATGGAAAAACAAATTTTATTTTCATGGAAAAACTCTATAAACTTTGTGTAGACAAAAGAAACTAAAAATTCCTTGTTGTCTGTTTATGATTGCTTAATGAAATGAACACAAGTGACACTATTTTATTTACAAAATATCAGTATGAAACCGACTAAAATAGTTGGTTTGAACTTTTAATAGTTGTTTTTATTTGTGTTTTGAAACTTCACAATAAATGGTAATAAAGCGGCTTGTAACCGAAAAATTTCGTGTTTCTTTTCTTGGTGTTAGGCAAATAAAACCAATAAAATGCTTTCAAATTGATTCACTAATCACAATTTGTTAGAGAATGTAGTAAAGTTAATTTTCTGTTTCATCAATCGAATATAAATTCATCAGGTTGACATCGGCTTTCCACAAATTTGTTCCACATTCACAAATCTAATGAATTATTATAATATGAAATTAATAAATACTAAATTCCTATTTACTGTGACAACAATTTATAATGTTATCTGCTTTATTCTACGATACTAATGAGAATATACATAACAATGACAGTTATGAATAATCAAAATTTAATTTACTTGAAAATGTACTATAATGTATAATAATGCAATAGTGAGAATTGAGACCAACCGAAACGTTGAATGGTAATCCAAAACCACTTCAAGAAATTCACAATTTGCTTTGGCTTTTAAAATTCGACAAAGGTGAACAACAAGTTTGCATTTGAATTGAGTGGTCCCTTCGTAAATTTATTGTCAATATAGAATCTTGGGCATATAATCGTAATAGTTTCTATGATTTCAATTTTCCCACTTCGGGATAGAGATTATGAAACTTTGGAATCCTCTTATAATTCAATATACTAATAATTGAAAGGCAACTTTGCAAATGTCAAGAGTTTCCGTTCGGAAACTAACCAACATCGTCATCATATTCTGACAACATATGTGTAAACACTTTACATTGTGTATTTAACTCTGGATATGCCTATGACTATGCCTATGCCATTGGATGGCTGCCTTTTCATTTGGGAATAACAATGTTCCAATGTTGTTTTATATACGTAATAATATATAAGTCTCTTTCACGAGTTCAATGTTCACATAATCAGGTTTTAACGCAGTAAGCAGATGGGCTGTTGATTTTGGCACAAGTCAACCAAAAATTGTATAAAATTCGTTTTTATTACGCTGAAAAGTAATGCGTAATTAAAGATTTGCGTCTGAAATTCATCTATAAATATATATATTTATATATGGAGTTGATTCAAAATTGAGTTTACGCCCCTCTTTGCAATCGCGATTTGTTCAATAGTTTGTCATTCACAGAGAATTGATATTATAGTGTGCTGACATCATTTATGAACGGTCGCGGAATATAAAATTGGTCTTTTTTTTATGATTTGTCTACATTTCGAGGGTTACTATGCAAGAGAAAAAAAAATGTTTTGTGCTGTGGGGTAGTCTTTTATTACATTTCCATGTGCTGCATACTATAACAAAATAAAAGTAATATTCATGTTCACATATTCTCATATTCAATATTTGTTGAAATCAAGATTTGATTAACAAGTTTTATAGGAAGTTTGTTCATTGTTGTCTATTTTTAGTTGTACATAGTAACTTTTGTGAGTGCAAACTGTTCCATTGAGCCTAGATCATTTGATTTTCGAAGTGAAAATAGGATGGTTTGTTCGAAGAAGTCTTTTCTGTTCAACAAGAAAATTCTTGATATTTTTTCCAAGTAAATTGAATATGCTTCGTGCTCTTTCAGTCACATAGACAAATAAATTATTATGTATCAATCATAAAATTACGCTTCATTGACGAATACACATTAAATGTTGCAATTTGAAGGAAAATGTATTTGATTGACTTGTATCATAAATATATAATATATAAAATTAAATGATCCCAATCACAAGAGGATATTTGATATCCTCAGAAGTGACCATGTTTATGGTTTCAGTTGAAATTTTGATTGCACTTTGTGACGTTCAAACTTTGTTTATAAAATATATATAAATGCTCAATATTGAAAGATTGTTGCGACATTATTTCCCAGTAAAATTTGATGAAAAATCCAAACTAAAATCAAGTAATTTAAATCGACATAAAACTTATGTAGACAAATAATCACGCTTGGGTTTTCGATCAAAAATTTCGGTTTTTTTAAGTGATAAAAATTGCACTTGGATTATTTGTGAAAGAAAACGCTTTAAAATAGGCAAATAAATGAGCCTAATATTAAATTATAATCAATACCATATAAACATCCAGGCGATTCAAACGGGAATGAAAACAAAAACACAAAAATTCAGTATTACTACATGCCAATAAATTTCACTCAGTTGTGAAATATGAGTGAAAAATGAAAGTCTCCCTCATTTTCCCCAATTTGTTTGAGTGAATGCAATTCATTCAACAAGCGGTATATACGACATGCGAAAACTGTTTTTAATGCGGATACATTTCGGCGTGTGCCATTGTAATTCATTCAGCTCAATCGTGAATCAAGTGTGAAATTCACACTCAAGCGGTACCGCTTCGATACCATATCGCAGACTACTCCAAAATATCAAGCAGAATGTATAAAATTGTGAAAGCATAAGACACTTTTAACCAATGTTCAACATTGTGAACGCTCTGTGTGTGATATAGCTGATGTCACGTTTTGTTGTGTGCGGTGCATGGATAAATGCTCTCTTGTACGGTCTGTATTTTTGAATGGTTCGCATGTTTTACATTGCGTTAGTCTTTATCTAACGTTCGGTGAATGCGGTTCGTTTTATTCTTTGATTAAAAATAAAAATTGTAAATCAAGGCGTTAGAAAATACAACGACGAAATTTTTGCATTTTATATTTGCATTGGATGCCAAAAGCCGATTGCCAACCAAAGACTCTGTTTGTTTGTTGGATCGTATACCTTTTTTTTTATAGCAATTCTTTGGTTTTAATAAATGCAATAGACTGGTTGATGCGGTTTGATGTTTTTGCAAGCGATTTTTTTCCCTCTAATTTAGTTTTTCTTTTCTTTTATTTTTCTGTCTGTATTTTTGCTGAAATTGTGAATTGTGAATAGAAAACTTTAAATGTGAATTCCTTCGAGTTCAGTAGAGAAAATTGAAAGCCAAAAAAAAAAGTGAGTTAGAGTAAACAAATCGGGGGAGAAAAAAAGAAAAATAAAAAAAACCGAACAAATCAATTCTATGAATCATTGAGGGCCAATTCTACGAAGGCGAAAACGAGTTGTCGACCCAAAACGAAAACAACACAGCAAAAGCAAAAAGAAAAAAAAAAATAGCATCGAGAACTAAATTGTGTGCTTGTGAGATCGAAACCGAATTATGAGATTTATCGGTTTTCGTTTGTGTTAATCGAATAAAACAACTCCATTGAATATGTGAATTGGCAATTGTTCCAGATTTATGTGTAAAGACTAATAGATCACACACAGCGACCAAACCAACGTGAACTCAATAAATTTCCAATCACTTTGGGTTGTGCGAAAAATACCTATATTTGGATGAATTTGGTGTATTTGTTTGGTGTCATGGTGGACTAAAAACTGCAGAAGACATTTTCGAGTAGGTTCATTTTCAGTGTTTTATGTACAAGAGACAACCAACCACAAAAAAAAAAAAAAAAATAACAATACAATCAGAGTAAAACTTTTAAATTAATTGGCACTGAGTGGGACAAAATTTGGATAATATGTCAGCGTAAAATTCGATCCGACCATTCACACTTTGAAAACGTTCTCTTATTAAAATTATTTCAAGAGTGCAATGTATTCCAAGTTTCGATTTTCAGATTTTGAATTTCATTGCTGGTATTATTTCCAGTCATATTTTTTTTTTCTTTCCTTTCATTCATTCAATCATTCATTCAATTTCGTTCAGAGAAACAAAAGACAGAAAAAAAAATGTATAACCGAATCACATCGCAAATCATTGTCAATGCCAAAACTGCTCACTCACTCAATTTGTTGCGATTTTTTTTTTATTCTGCTGCTCTTGTGTTCTCGCAGTTTGAATTCGCGTATCGTGATTTATTGACAATTTTTATGAGTTTCGTAGACGACACGAACAGAATATATGCATGGTTATTTGTCGTCGAGCCGTGCATACGAACCAAATATTAATCATCTGGCTATAGAATAATAATAGAGCACGATATCAAAACAAAAGAAATGAAAAGACAAACAAACTAAGTTGCCAGACGATAATATAGATGCTGAGAAAAAAACGCGCTGGACCATTTACCAACCAAATGATTTTGATAGAAAATATCGAATTTGTTCGGAGAAATATTTATATAAAAATATTCTGCTATCGCTGACAATGCGACAGCTGAATCAAATCGAATACCCTCAACGGGGGGAATCTAGTTAAAAAAGACCACGCTTGCAAAAAAAAAAAAAAAAAAAAAATACGAAAAGCAAAAGCAAAAGAAGTGAAAAGTTACGCATCATATCATGATAAAATAAATGGTGACAAATTGAAATTATCCACCGAAATCACTACGCCTGATAATGAAAGCGATACATATGAATTGGTTTGCGTTTGAAGTTTCGTTCAATTTGAATGTTAAAACATCCAAATAAATTGCTCAATAAATCAACATGGTGTTGTCTATTTAAGTGCTTCAATTAAATGAAATGTGACATTTATTCCATCATTCGCTCAATTTTCTCAATTTCAGAGTCATTCTAATTGAATTTTATGCTTGAATAAATGTTTTTGACTAGTTTTGCACTTCTATTCGCTATCTAATGAATTAAAAATATACACACATTTAAAAAAAAAAAAAAAAACACTTGATGTTCGTAAAATTGGCAAATAGTTGTGGCATGCTTTTCACAAAATGCAATATGTTACAAATAGAATTTTATAAATAAATCATAAAACCGATGGCACCGAACGATAAGCAATGCAAACAGACTTTCGTGTTCTTTTTGTCGGTGTTTGTTTTTCGAAACGCAATATGTTTTGACTTGAAATGTGTGCATTTTGCAAAAGCTTCATTGACACACCAATAGTTTGTTTCATATGATCCGAACATAGCAGCAGCAACAGCAAAAAAAAAACGATACTTTATTCATTAGTTAATCGTTTGCAAGAGTTGATTTACTAATGACGTACACACATTAAAATCCTATGAAGAGTTTCAAAATGAGCACAACACACTAAACCGATTAATTGCGTTGAATGTTCTCTTTTTTTTTCGCCGATTCTTAGAACCGGTTTACAATGCCTTCGATGGATTGTTTATTTTTCCTCTCTCAATCAAATGCCAATTTTTACGGTATATGTTGTGTTTGTGTGTGTGTGTGTTGTTCTGCGTGTCATATATCATATAATTCGAACGTCGGCTTTGTTTTTATTTATATAAACAGATGCAGTGATATTCTTTTTCTTTTTTTTTTTTTTTTGCAATAAAATCTGTTTACTCTCTCACTGGTCACATTGAAAGTTTGTAGACCTTTCTCTAGCTAAATTTCATTTTCTGGTTAAATTCAGTCTAATTCCAGAATTTTATTTGATTTTTATTGCATTAGAATTCTGAAAAATGCAAAAAAAAAAAAAAATCAGCATTCATAAATTACAGTGCAGTATTTTAAAATTAATTTCAATAGACTCAAAATAGATAATCAACTGACAATAAGCCATAAATTGAAACACAACAATGAGTACATTTGTTGAGCAAATAGATTACAACTGCTGTGCAAAGAGTGAAAAAAAAATCGCAACAAAAAAAAGAAAAGAAAGAGCGTCTGCTGTGATAGAATATGTGCTTTGGGACAATGCATAAATCATTCAGATACGTTTTGAGGTCAAACTATAACTCATCAACATATATACATAGCACATAGACTCACATTCAATTTCACATATAAGAAAAAAACTTATGAAGAATCCACAACAACAAAAAATCATAATTTTGAATCGGATTCATTCCGTAATTTCGACCGAAAACCATTGGCAATGGTTATTTACGCTGAAATTCATATTGGTTGTCTTCCTAGAAATATATAAAAGTATTGAAATCGAAAATAACGTCGCAATTCAAGCAGCTAAATGTTCACGAACTTTATAAAAACACGCAACGAAGAGAAATCGTAAACACTCAACATCTTCTTCCATCATTTCGGTTTAATTAAGGAAATACTTCGCATTTCACACTCACAAACACACACACACACAACACACACAACACACACTCTTGCACAAGCACACAATTTTCGTAGGTATACAAAACCGAATACAATTCGAAAAACTAGAAACCTAAATAGAACCGTCCGTCCGGCAACAGAACACCAAAAACGTCGCAAATGAAAACGAGACACAAAGAATGAAATGTGTAAATAAACAAATGCTTTGAAAACCTTTTAAGACAACTCAAACCAACTGGAAAAAAAATCGCATAACACAAATAAAGATGCGGAACAAAAACTGTTTTTTTTTAACAAAACGACCGAGATACGTTGAAAAAAAGGGAAGCAAACGCAAAAAAAAAAATCGCGACGGTTCATAAAAATTACGATAATCATCATGTATGAGCGTATTTTCCATACAATAAAATGAATTACTTACTTGCATGTGAGTATGTGTGTGTGTGTGTGTGTGTGTGTGTGTGTGTGTGTGTGTGTGTTTGTGTGTGTGTTTTACGCTGTTCATATTTGGGTCGGTCTGATTGTTTTCGTTGGTCTTATAGCTGCGCTTCGATTTCAACTAAAACGAACAATTCAATGTGTCTCGCGTAATTTTTGGGTTATTTATTAGTAACGCAGTTCACTATTGAACGAATCTGAAATGTGCGTTCATTTTGCGTGTTTCTCGATGTGTGTTTTTTTTTTCTTTCTTTTCGTTTCCTTTGCACTTCCCTCTTTTTATCACGTCTTACGTTTTTT
The DNA here is from genome assembly GCA_029041755.1 of Resseliella maxima. Lineage (NCBI taxonomy): Eukaryota > Metazoa > Arthropoda > Insecta > Diptera > Cecidomyiidae > Resseliella > Resseliella maxima. The sequence continues at coordinate 2,473 of JAQOWM010000885.1, read as the reverse complement.
TTTTTCTTTGCCGCACAATTCTTAACAGACGACACCAGACAAATTCGTCAGCAGGGAAGTTCAAATGTGTGTGAATAACGCTTATTAAATGCAAACCAATGAAATATATGGCTGTCGTGAAAAAAGCGTATAAATTTCCATTGATGTCAAAGGATCAGAGCCAAGAACCGACACAAAAAATCTTAACAAATATCTACTACAAATAAAAAGCATTTTTTTTCTCTCTCATCATTTCATACATTCTATTTTGTTTTTTTTTTTGCAGGAGAAAACTTCGGATACACATGGAATGAGTATTGTATTAAAACTTGCCGAAACACTACAAAAACTCATCGACCTTGTGAAAATCAGTGAATAGAATACTATGGCATGTTAGCAACGTGATCAAAACTTCTACTTTCGTCATTTTTATTTTGTTTTTTTTTTTCTTCTTCCGTTGAGGTGCTGAAAATGATAATTATAATGATATTATAAAAATGTGCACAAGTTCTTAAGAGAGATTTATCGATTTTCGTGCAGGTAATCATTTCTTTTACTTGTTTCACAAAAAAGAAAAAGGAAAAATCAAGCATTTCGAAATAAATAACATTTCATTGTGTTTTCATCAAGTTAAACTAGACAGAAGCTTATTAAGAGAAATTAAAAACGAAATTAATTTTGACGGCATCAGCGGCAAATGCATGGAGAGAAATTGCTTTGTCGTCGACAAGAGAAAGAAAGAGAGAAAAAAAACGGAACCTTGTGTAAAACAGTGCTTAATCAATCTAAACAAAAAGTGACACAAAAAAAAAGAATATAAACATCGAAAATTACAAGATGCGACATGAAATGAAACGCTATATAAAAATAACGATAAATAAAATCGTGTGAATAAATTAAGTGACGAATTTCGTTGTGTCATCATTTAAATTTATTACTCGAATTAAAAACTGAAACGAAACAGATAGAGAAAAAAAAAACGAAAGAGAAAGGAAAAAAGTGGAGAAAAAAAAACACTGTTCTGTTTATCCATCACAAAAAATATTCGCACACGCAGTGAAGCTAGTGTATTGGGCCTGCGGTCACCAACTGAATCAAATAACCCAGTTTGCTGAAAAAATCGCCGCAGAGAAAACGGTTAGCGAAATATTTTGTTTTTCTTTTTTTTTTTTTTTTTTTTGTCTGTATTTCCAACTCGTTTAGAATTCAGGAATTAATTATTGTAGCAAAGTTGAAAAGGAAAATATTTGTCATTTGCAAAGCACATCGTATTACCTGAATTTTTGCAAAAAGTTTTCCATCGATAATCTCATTTTATCCGATGGTTTTTGATATTTCTATCAGTGTAACATTGGACAATTGATTTAAATAATTCACATTTTATTTTCCACATATTAATTGATATAAATTATTAAATTGTGTGGGATTTTTCGTAACCGGTTGCATTTAGACAAGGACAAACAATTGGCAAAAAAAAAAAAAAAAAAACAAAACCATCACCGATATTAAATCTGGTCGACCAATTGCGTTTGCATTTTTAATTGTATAAATTGTGAAAAAATATAATTGTAAACAGTTTTGTCATCAGGTTTTGCGCGTGAATGCGATTTGGTTTTCTGTTGAACGCGCTTCCCATTGTTTGTTTTTAATTTGAAATATAGTAAATAATTTTTGCATTCACTTCGAATATTTTGATTAATTTTCCAATAATTCAATTTCATTTGCATCAATTGTTTCAAGCAATATCGATTATGTTGATTAAAATTGTCGACGTCAATTTACGTTCAATTGAATTCAAACAATGGATTTAGTTCGAAACCAACACCACCCAACAACAGCAACAACAACAAAAACAATCCTTTATAAACCATTAATGCCCTTCAGCGTCTGATCTCTATTGCTACATCGTCAACCAAATCCACATTCAAAGTTTCCGGTATTTTCTTATTTCTAATTCTGTTTTACCATTGATCCATATGCGAAATACCCTAAATTATACGCAACACTTTCATATCAGCCATTAACCATGAATTAAATGGTTCGAATCGTCTCGACTCTCGCTATAGTTGGTCTGAAGATTGACCTATGAATCATCAACTTCGTCTCCTTACTCAACTCGCGCTTATTAAAAACATGTAAAGTAAGCTGTGCAATGACTTTATTATCATTCACTCTGCGATGTTCAAATTCCTTATCCAGCTTGCTTAGTCTTAAGAGAAGATGCAGCCAAGATATTTGAATTGAAAAACCTGTTCAAGCACATCATCATTCCACACACAATTCATTTGCTTACCAACACCACCCAAACATCATCATTATTCGTTTCCATGGTAAATATATTTTCGTAAGAAACTTTCTCTATTGTTCAAGTATTTGATTGAAATGTGGAAAAGTTTAATGTAAAACGATGCTGAAACGTGTGATGTAAACATGACAATGTTAAATGTTTCAAAGAAAATGTGAATTATTAAAAGAATCTCACTTCCGTGTTATA
>JAQOWM010000868.1:0-19410 GCA_029041755.1 Resseliella maxima | reverse complement strand
TATTATTTACAAGAGAAATTGTTACGATAGAGGAATCGCCTGTGCGAAAATACTTACATTAACGTTAAAAGTTCATTTACACAATAGACAAAGACGATTCATTCAATAGAAAATAGATAATTCACAATAAAATAGCTTTTGATGAGACACATCTTCATTTGCCATCAGTTTTGGTGGCTTTCAACGTACGGGTTGTGCAGAAATTCGCACAATTTTCAATGCAAATTCCAAATTGCCGCAATTTCAAACTCATCATGCTCAATGCTTACAGTAAATTATTGAATGAATTCAATTTGTATTTGTTTTTGAATTCTGTTCGATGATGATGATGATAGTAAAGAAACTTTGAAATGCTGGCTGGCTTTTCAAATACAACACCACTCAACCCGTTTCAAACGGTGTGCATCAAAGTTATTTTAATGAAATATTTGATTTTGAATGTAAATTAAATCATCGGATGAATCAAAATGCTATTTACTTTTCGTAAATGAAGATGTAGCTGATGACACATTAACACGGCGATCCGCGGCGATACAAAAACAACTATTGAAGATGTTGAATTAGCAACACAACACAACGAAGCCAAAAAGCCATTAAGCAAATGCATTCGTGATTAATTAAATGCGGTTGATTGACATGTTTACGACAATATTTTGAAAGATGAAGCAAATTTAGCTTGATGACTTTTATATATTCAGTCAATCATATAGAGGACAAATATGTATTGCATTCAAACATAAATTCAAGTTCGTGTAATTTAATTAAAATTTCTAACGGATATTGAATAAAAAGCAAAAATTCACAAAAAACCAATGCAAAGAACATTCCAAATGACGATTTTTATGGAATTTTAATGGAAAATTCTAAAACATTACCACACACTGACTGTGTGAGTTTTGTTTTTCTTTATGGCCAGCATAAAATCTCATTTAGAATGGTTTGTATTAATCAAACCGCAAGCATATTATCAATTAGAATGTGCATAAGATCATATTCAAATCCCGCATTCACAGAAGAACTCAAACATTACTTTCTTTCTCTCTGACTATGTGTTTGTACTCAATTATAAAACCGAATTTATTTGAACGTTGCACTTGAATTGATGCAAAGTTATCACCCTTCAACAAAGAGAGAAAAAAAAATCCCCAGAAGATGAAGTCATATCGACAAAACAAGTTTGTTTAATCTCAAAGTATGTGCATAATAAATTGCTTCTCTATGCGGTTTCTCTATGTTGCGATGAACACAGTACATGCTTCCATTCAATTCTTTGCCATTATCAAATACGCACATGTTATCTCATCGTTTTCCATGTGATGCCATATCCGTTATATCGACATTTGGTGCCACTTTACAACTTTCATTTATTATTTGAGTACTCTTTACGTACCAAAAATTTCCATATCATCATAGATACCTTTACTACTTATCAAAAGAGACAAAGATAAAGGAAAAAATGTCAGCATAGTTCCATACAAATGACAAAGTCGTATCTTTGGACAGCATGATATTATTGGCAACTCAAACGCACATGCAGAGCAAGAGAGAGAGAGAGAGAGGAGAGAGAGAGAGGGGGAAAGAGGGAGAGAGAGACAGAGAGAAAGAATCTCTTACACATATTCCTTATAGCTTACCATGGTGAAGGCGCTCAATGCTTGGAAAATTGGATTTGTCTCTTTTCAAGCGCGCAACCAAACTTCGGAAACCATACTGTAATTGCTCTCGCATCTCTAGACACATACAGAAAACAAAAGCCAGACCAAATTGGTGGCTTTTGTGAGTACAAATATGGTAAGCACACAATGCTAAATGCAAACATTCAATGCGGTTCTCTTTTGATAAATTGCTTTTCAACACAGAAATCTTGATTTTCACATCCATGGATTTGATACTCGCTTTTACGTTGTTGGTCATACAATTTTGGTTCATATGGCGTTATGTGCTTTTGTCAATGCTATCCAAATACCTTTGGCATGCATTAAAACTGAGGTCATATTTTCAAATTATCAATTTGAGTGTATGTGAACTCATGATTATTTCTCATTCTTCTTCATCTTCATCATCGTTTTTGTTTTTTTTTTTTTTTTTTGGCAAAAGTACTCTGATTCGATTCAATGATTTATAAATTCTCGGTCAATTGTATTGACACCCAATCAATTTCAATTAAATTCGTTTATCATGCAAATCGAACTCATTGACTTTTATAATGAAGATATAAAGTTATTTCTCCTTTTAATTGTACCAAACAAGAAATGTCTCCAGACCTTTTAAAATGTAAATTTAGAATAAATATGAGACTAAATATACACAGACAAGATACGTTGGTATTGAATTTTGTCTCAATTTATTGATTAACTGAGAGAAAACTGTTTTGAAAACTATTGATTTTCCAAATACTCTTTTACATCGTGTTTGTGACATTTTCTCTCTTGAATATTAAAATTAGAAATAACGACGAGCCATTCATTTTTCCATGTGATTATGTTCATGCAATCAACTGTTTTCATTTTTTTTCTTCTATATTCGGAACGGAGTAGCCTTTTTTTGGAGTGATTATAACATAAATTGGCTTGACCTTAAGTCTATTCCATAATAAACAGACAGAATTACATTCTAACATGAAGTAAAATAAAAATGTGACTGAAATTCGATATTTTTTGGTGAGCGATATTTAATGAGAATGCCCTTGATATTTCCTTGCAGCAGTTTACATCCGATAATCAGAATTAGGATCAATTACTGATAAATTCCGATTTCAAATTACATAAAGAAAATAACAATTCTACAATAAAAAATAACTAAGAAGGATATTATTTGAAATCTTAGAGTTAAATTGGCGATATCATTGTGATTAATAATATAATTAGCATTGAATCATAGCGACTGTTAATTGTAGCGAACAAAATCGATTAAATCGAAATTAAAAAGATTATTTTATAAATTTGATTGGGCAATTTTGTTTTTGTGATTGTTGAATTGCTTATTTTGGAGTTCAAATTAACTAGAATCGCCTTCAGAAATTTACCAAATTTTTCCTCTTTTGCTAGCTATATATTCTGATCCATCTAATCAAATCATATTATTTTATGAGAATATTTGATGAATCAATTGTAAATGGTCGAGAAGTTGAGATGAGCTGTTCCGATTGTTTGATAAATAAATTCATTCAAATTAAATTCACAAGTCGACAAAATCCATTCGGATTTCGAAATAAATATGGAAATGGAAATTTGCTAATATGTTGTTGTATTTTAATCAGACGACGAATTCGTTCCATCCGGTATTATTATTTTGTTTATTTTAATTAAACAATATATTGAAGTGAACAATGGATTGAGACTGACATTGAAGCCGATATGAAATTCTATGTATTGATTGAAATTAATACATCTATCGTTGAATTGTTTTTTGTTCTAATTGGTATACAAATGGATTATGTTGACGAATGTCATTGGTTCGAAGGAATGTTTCTTAATGCTAAATGATATTATGTTCGTATAAGAGTTATCTCTCTTCCCTGCTCAACCCCATTTATAACCTTCAAAACTAAATGAACATTCGAATTCTAAATGAAAATGCGTATAATGATTTAAATGTAAACAGAAAGCAAATTGTTAAACAAAGATCAAATGCAAACAATTTTTTTTTTTCAATTAAATTGCAAAACAAGTTGAACTCCATGGAAATTAATTTATGAAATTATAATTTTGGTTACGATTCATGCTGCGTTGACAGAAACAGTTCACAGTCTGGGTAGCATAATAAACCGCTAATGTTTATTCATTTTACTAAAGAAAAAAAAAAATAGAGAATCACACACAATAGCATACAAAAGGTGTCAGGAAAATCCATTCGTATAATGTCATCTTCAATTGCTTACATTATATTCTACACACGCAAAAATATATTTTAATGAAATATAATGCGCGGTTATAATAATTAGCAACAATGTTAATTGTATTTGAATCAACATTCAAATATATATTTGTATTCATTTTTGGTCATGCCATATACAAAAGATATCCATGTCATATTTGTATTACACATTTTCGCAAAAAAAAAAAACTACAATTTTCATTGTGCGTATATGTTTAACTGTGAGCATGTTGAAAACATGCTTTTGATGCATTTGATTTATTTGTATCTCGCAAAATTCAATCTGAAAATGCTAATTTTTGGGGATTCATGTTTGCATTGTATGTGCGGAAACACCAAAAATCAACTATGGAAATTAATTGGCAATGGATGGCTAATATCGATGTTTGTCTGGACACAGAGCTGGAACTAGAGACAAAAGGACGATAGAGAGTGAGAATTATATAAATGTGAAGGAGCACTCTCATATCTAAATAAATAGTAAATATACATACATTCAATGTTCAATGAATTATTTAGATTTAGTTTGTTTTTTTATTAGCATCTAAAATGATCAAGTATTTAATTCAAGTCATTTAATGGGAAAATTTATTGTAAAATGTCGATAAATTTAAAACGTTAAACATTTTTGGGCAAAATTTATTTTGCATTCAATATCATACAATTTTAGTCTGATAGGAATTCAAATAAAACGCAAAATTGTGAACGTTTCATGGTGGCAAGATAAATAATAGATGGCAAATACATTGGTCTGAAGCTGATAAGCCATTTGAATAATAAAACAACAACGAAAATAAAAAAAATTAATTGACGATTTGTGAATCACTAACGCTCGTGCCTGGCGCGATCGCATACTTTATTTGCATTCTGTTTGGTGTTTTATTACGCCAAAAATTATCGAATGCAAACAATCGCTTAAAATGACTCGTGAAATTCACGAGTTGTCATTGCAAATTAAATGCACATTAAAAGCATTTCGAGCATTCTGTTCCAAGCCAATAAACAATTGTTTACTTCATGATTATACGCTATTGCATCATTAACAATAACAACAGTACAAGAAGTCGAAAAATGGCTCAAGCATTTTGTTAAATGCTACAAATAAAAAGCTTATCTCTCGTGATTGTTTGAATGCATTTCCCATTCAACGTTTGTTTGAATTGTTGGTGTCAAAAGCCATTGCTATTTGAGCTATAGCCAAAAGGTGCGATTGTCAGTATGTGGTAATTTATATAAAGCTCCATTCCAGCATGTGGTGTTCGTTTATTGAATTTGATTTTAGGGTGAAATAGAACACTTAAGCTAAATAATAAGGTGAGAAGAAAAAGTCCAACCGAATATCTGATACCCAATACATGTAAATATTTACCTGTTGAAGATATTCAATAGAGAATGATATATTATGGCTACGATTGAATAAAATCATACGTAGACATTGCCCGATGCTTTGATCCCTCATATAAAAGCCACTGAACCATTGAATTTACTGTACACGAAATCAGCTCGTATTTCAATGCCATGTTTGCGTTGAGTGATGGGTTCCTTACCGCTTACAAAAAGAAGTTTTTTTTTTGTTATTTTTTCTAATGACTAATTTTCGAACATTCAACAGCGCTACTTTTATTTAGAAACGGGTCCAAAATTAATCTATTTTGTCTAGCCGGTTTATTTTGAAAATCGAAAAAAAAAAATTTGTATTTATCTAAAGAACACAAACATTTTATCAAAAATTCGATGATATTGAGTACAATGTATCTTATGTTTGGTTTCCACGTAAAATAATTGAAAATTTTGGTGATTCTTCCGACATTATTCGAAAAAGTTGAGCATGTGCATTGTTTTCATTTTGAACATAAATTTTGATTATAGCACGTGTGCTAACAACATATAAACCTGAATTTTAACCATTTTACATTAACAATATGTAAGCTCCTTTACTCAACATACCATGTTTTTTAACATGTAAAGGAGCCGAATAATACTATCATTATCACTATCTTTGCATACTCAATGTAATTTGGATTTGTTAAGTTGAAAATACGGGCTGATATTAATATTCAATTGAAGGTACCGTCATTCAGTCCACTTCATAGTTTATTGAATAGCAATATAGTTAATAAATATATTGTTTTCTCATCTATTCAATGAATATATGACAAAAAAGTTTCAACAAAAAAAAAAAAAAAAAAAAAAAAAAACAAAATAACACAAGATTTGGTTGTCGTCATCGAGCTCAAAGCGATATCGTGAGGTTGAAAATTTTCAATTTGCATCGATTCAAACAGGAAGTGGAATGTACTTCGTTGAATAAAACATGATGAAAGTGAAAATAATAAATGTTTCAATCCAATGAGAACAAGTTGAAGACGGTATTCCATCCGCACACCTTCTATTCATTTAATTGAATTCAAGTTTGAAAAACTTGATTAGCTCAATTGTTATGCAACATGGCTTACGAATATAAATGTAAATTTTCGTTTGATTTTGAGGAGTAGAAAATCTTGTTTTACCATCAAATATTCACCCGAATAAATTGTTGTATAGCATTTTAACAATGCGACGTAAATGCTGTTGATGAGATTTTGATTTGAAATTAATATCCGTACATAAACATTGAAATTGATGAGTAGTATCACAACAATAAATGTTGTTAAAGTCATGCATTTTACACTATTGATTTTCCGAGGGCATCGAGCCCCCGTTATTTCAGAAGTGAAAATTCGATTTGAATTTGAACAACCGGTGCTAATCGTGTTCCAATTTTATTGTTTATTCACGTTTAATCATTGTACCGTTTTATTATCACATTATGAACCTGTCGAACGCTTTCAGCGACATCCATTAAAGGTCGATAAAATACACACCATTTCATTTTCAACAATACATATATATATATGCATATATCACAATCTATCAGTTTGTCAATAAAACTTAATTATTTTGGCTGTCATAAAAAGCATATCGCTAACGAGCATGTTGAAAATATATGACAACACAAACAAAACAAAAGAAGAAACAATCCAACAACCAGAAACTGTCAATATATATATATATATATATATATATTTGTACAACAGACATAAACATTTGTATTTCAGTAGCACAGAAGCTTAAATTGATTTTGTTTCGCTTTCAATTGAACAAAGAGAAATAATGATATTGAATTTTCCGCTTTCTTTTTTCTTCTTTGAGTTGTCATTGAATGAACAACGATAATATAAGTGGCATTATGCTTTTCACATTATTTCAACAAAATCATTTGTATGCTTTGTTAACGAAAATGATCGGATTTGTGATAAGTATCTGTTTCATGTGACAGTAAAATTGACCAAATAAAAAGAAACAAAGGACACATCAATTTCCATTTGACATAATTTCCAAACCAAACACAATTTTTGCAAACATTCAAGAAACTATTTAATGCAATTGAATGAATTTCGTTAAATTTTACAATTTCAATAAAGTTTACTATGCAAACTGCATAGTTCATTGATTGACACAAATCGAAGTGGAAATCTTTTTGTAATCACAATTAATTTCAATCAATTCTCGTTCATTTATCATTCTCAACTTTTCCGTTGATTCGTGGATATTTCAAATCCTTCAAAATAACTCAAATGGAAAATTCTGCGTACATTGTGCATTAGTTCATCATTCGCAAAAGTAAATATTGCATCGTTATAACGGATTTCCATTTTTCATCGTTCATTGTGCACATTTTGTCTGTCGCTTTGTAAAAGAAACATGTATCATATGCGATGCATTCTGAGATACGGTTCATTTATGTATGAGAGTAATGAGCATTCGGGATTTTCTTTTGTAATATTTATATAGTAAATACAATTTGCATATTTGATTCGAGCTTAAATGAATGATTGAAACATAGAATGGACAAAAGAACAAATAGAATATTCGCATTTCATTTGTTCTTTATTCTTCTCGATTTTAAAGTTAACTCTAGTCTTTTCATACTTCCATTGAATTCAAACCCATTTCAATGATATCGTCTGGAAATTTATGTTATTGTTTCTGTCAACTGTGGTTGTCATAACTTTTTTACTTTTTTATTTTTATTTTTTTTTTTTTTTTTTTACTATGATTATGATTTATTGCTGATCATAATGGCAGTAACTTTTGCTATTAAATTAAAAGCGAGTGCGGATAAACGATTTCAAAAAGTTTACCGAAATCATCATTTGGTATTAGTGGGTAATGGTTGTGGTTTGGTAATGGTTGAATCCATCGCTGTTAAAACCATCATCCATGCGATCGAAATTTAATTTGATTTTATGGCACTTAATTCAATTAATTTCCATTGAGTATCGTTGAGCAACTGTTGGTTTCGCTTTTCGCACATCATCATCGCACCATTGCGCAAACACCAACATTTGTAAAGTAAAAGTAATCGTATTCCCTTACCCAAAGTGTTTGCACATATTTGGTATGTGAACATTTTCATAATAAAGGACAAATTTTACTACGCAAGAATATTATCACATTGATTGTCTTCGTGATGATTTGTTGCTTGATATTGTAACAATTATGAAGAGATTAATTTGACTGAGCAAATTTTAATGAGATGCCACTTAATGGCAGCAAATAAAGGTCATTGTGGGGATATTTAATGCTAAATTATTTGCACCGCAATTATTGCTTTGTGCATTGCATCTAATTCGATGAACAACAAGCGAATTAACTGTTTTAATTGCATTCCAAAATCATTCAATTTCTCTCTCTCTCTCTCTCTCTCTCTCTCTTTTCTCTCTCTCTCTCTCTCTCTCTCTCTCTCTCTCTCTCTCTCTCTCTCTCTCTCTCTCTCTGTGTGTGTGTGTGTGTCTATATTTGGTCTTATAATTGTAAACAAAAGATGATTGCTACATATAGACAGACTATTAGTGATAATGATAATGATTATGATAGACTTTATTCAATTTTCGATTTAAATGCATTTAAAGTGATAAATATAGACCAAAACCTTTTAATGAACTCATTCAATGAATTGGAAAAATGCGCGTCAATTAAGCGACGAGAGATACACAAAAATAACACAATCTCTAAGAATCAACGAACAAAGAGACCTAAAAAAACTGGTTTATCGCACCTAAAGTAAACAATTTCGCTATATTGCTGTTAACATCTTGTGTCAAAATGAGCCATAAGTTGCATTCTTTGAAGGTATGGACGGAGGTGTGCGCCAAGGAGATAAAAAAACAACGTTGAAAATTGCAAATGTTAAATTTTAAAATTGCAACTCGGGTTCAAGCCACCACTCAATTAGTATACGCTTGCTGTTTCAACACCTTTGAAATTGCGCAGTAAAAGAGAAGAAGGAGAGAGAAAGAGAGCGAGAGAAAGGAAGAGAGAGAGAGAGAGAGAGAGAGAGAGAGAGAGAGAGAGAGAGATAGAGAAAGAAACAGACATAAATTGGACCGATTCCATGAATTTAGCGCTTGAATGTAACAGGGGTCAGAATGGAAAAAACATCATCAAACAAATTAATTATGTATGCATGTATTCTGCAGTGAACTGAATGAGAGGAGCAAACTTTATGGAAATTCATGTGCTACCTTTCAAATATCAGTTGAGCTTATTTTTTACCGTTCTATTTTCAAAATGATTTTTTTTTTTTTTTTTCCATTTTCTTATCGTTTTGAACGAAGTATTGGGATCAGCAAAAAATGGAAACCTTTAGAACGCAATTGAAGTAAATTGTTAATCCGAAAGAAAAAAAATCTCTGATCATGTATGCGAATATGCAAGAAAAAAAAAATGCATGCGAAACTTTTGTATAAAATTACAAAAAGAGGGTATTGGATATTTTGTGAATCTCTTTATACAAAGTGCAATTGCGTTGTTCGCATTTTTGGATTAAATTATCACGAGATAAAGTATTTTGAAAATAATGACTTTTACCATTGAACCAAACTCATGAGCTTATCTTCACCTTCCCAACAATCATTTTTACATATATTAGAGAGACAATTTCATTTTTTTTCGTATCCAATCCAATTTAGTAGTACCCAGTTTTCATTCTGCATCACATTCAAACAATCAGCATATCAGCGTTTGCATAATTAAACACAATGTACGAACATTCGAGCTATTTTTCTCTACTCGAGTGCGGAAAATACAACAATTCACCCATTATGTATAAATATCGCGCTTATTTCAATCGGAAACACAGAATTGGAATTGATATTCCAATGCAAATAATCGTGATTTTTCGATTTGTATTTGACCCAGCAATCGATTGCATCCCATTTACAAGTATTAAATATTGAATGAATTCTTTGTAGTAAATCGTCCTTGAAAGATGTCGTAGCTGGCAATATAATCATTTTGAAATGAACAAATTTAGATGTATAAATATATCGATCGATCGAAACAATAAACAATGATGTAACATCTGTTCGAATTTCGAACAAATTGTATCTATGTGATACAGGAAAACCATTGGGATATTTAGTTACGACAATAGCGATGTTTGCCAATTTACTCAATGCACGACACATTTACATAGTCGTTGTCAATACATTTGCAAAACGGGAATAGTTTTGTGTATTAGATCGAATAGAATTAACATATATATATTTCTTCATTGAAATCATCGTCTTCCGTTCAATTCGATGTAAATATACCAATTTAAGGATTCAAATCGAAACGGTAAATATTCGAATTGTCGATTTGGCAAAGGAACAAGATATTTGTATACAATTTCCCGAACCGAATTTATTCCAATTTTGTATTATGTGCGAGTACCATAGTGACTACAATTTAAAGTGACATTTTAAATAAGTGATTTGAAATAAATACGATTATTCACACTTTCTTCAATTTCTATTCTAGTAGAATGACGCTTGTCTGGTCGATCTCATCCAATTGTACAAATTTTTTCTGTTGGTTTGATTTAAAAGAAGAAATCGACGATATATTGCTTCGCAAATTGACGACACCAAATAAATACTCAGATTTTTAGATTATTTCAATTTCAGCTCATTGTGCAAATAATTTGAGTTTACGATAAGAATGGCGATTTTAATGTAAACACTCCACAGATTAAATTGATTTTTTATGGCATAAATATCATTATAGTATATTGATGTCAACGCAAATTCCCCCGAGTATCAGCTGGTCGAAAAACTTTTGAGTCTTCATATAAGCAAATTAAATCTGGAAGTATTTTTAATATAAATTTTTTAATTTTAATATTAATTTTAATTTCTTTCGATATAATATTTTTTTTGTTTTCAAAATACAAATATACGAAAGAAATCTGCTTAACGATTGAAGTTTTTACCACATTATTTTAAAAGTGCTTACTTATGCACACTTAAAATGTAAACTGAAAACCTGATGACGTTCATGCAAAATTCCTCGATTTTTTTTTCTATCTCTCTTTTCATTTCCGTTTTGTAAACAGATTTTGCCTTATTCAAATGGATTTTGTGTGTGTGTGTGTGTGTGTGCGTATGTATAAGCGATATAGAAAGAGATAGACAGAGAGAAAGAGAGAGAGAGAGAGAGAGAGAGAGAGAGAGAGAGAAAGAAAGAGAGAGTTAAAATGCGATTCATTCCTTGCGAAAAACAACTTCATAAACATCTGTAAAAGAATGATAAAGGAATGCAAGTGAGGGTACTGTGTGTGTGTGTGTGGGTATATATGGGATACTGTCTGCTGTTCAACAACATAATATGGTGAAATGAGCATTTTACTCGCAGCAAGCTTATTTATATATACATAATCGATATTGTTGACTAAGCACTAAGCACTTTGGGTTACATAAAATGTCATATGATTCGTTTGTGTTTTTTTTTCCCGTCATTTGTATCTCTTCTTGTTCTTTCTGTATTTTTTTGAATAACAAAAACAATGTCAAAACCGTACGTTGGATACGAATTAGAAAGTGAATTAAAGAATAAAAAGCTTCTGCTTTTCTAATTGAATTATATCATTTTGTTGACACAATTTCACGGCCTAAGCCAAACAGAAATGTTATAATATTTAAAGTGAGTTAATGCATGTCATTTGAAGATTGTGTTGGAATATTGTGTATTTATGTTTGTCTGCACTAACGCGCAAATTGTATGCCCTCGAATTTATATATTATTTTATTTGTACGTAACAATCAAGACGACACACAAAGATAAAAAGACAACAAACAAACAAACAAACAAATAAACAACAACAACAGCAACAGCAACAAAAATTGTAAATATTTTATTTGTTACATTCAGTCCTTTGGTTCTTTTTTGGGTCGCAGTTATTTCCTTTATCGTGTAATCTCATTCATGGATATGCAGCCTACATCAGCATAAGATTTTTATTCGAAACATTGTCTGTTGCGATCGAATCGTAGCATTTCGTTTTTTTTTTCACTCTCACTCGTAAGAAAAATGGAATGCAGACACGAGTTACGAGATAACTTTGCAAAAATACCAAGCGACAAAAAAAATGCATATTTTATTCAAATACTTAGATGTAAAGAAAAATACATCAAATTCCAATGTCGATTCGCCGTCGTGACAACTCTTTTTCGCTCATATCGATCGGATTTGTTTTTTGAATCCAATTTACATAAGCATTTAATTTGGATTGAACTTGTATGAACAGCAATGATTACAAAAGTTAAGCTTTTATTGCATTGCTGCTTCTTTTATTGCCTAAGATATGTATTCAAACAATTATCATTATGTAAACCATAACGAGCATATTCATTTTTAGAGAATTAGCTTGAAAATCAATGTTTTACATCGCCATGGACTGCATTTATTGGGTCAGCTTATGTTGAACGATTTTACAATAACTGTTTTACTGAAGAAAATAGAAAAACATACCATTCACATTCACATTCACAAATATTCATTTGATTTTATATTTTCCTGTACAATTTAAATGCGCGCTTAAGAAAGCATGAAAAGAACCGACAAGTGCAAGTGTAAATCGTATTATACATTTGTTACGATCTGATAAAAGTTACAAACTTAACGGAAATACGGTGCAAGAATTCCATGAATTCATTTTACACAAATGTTCCCATGGAAATAGTGCATTGTTCTCTATTGTTCGATTTCAATGAGAGAATGAGAATTATGAGGGTAAAAAAAAAATACCAACTCCTTTTGTGAAATTGTGAATGATGTCAATTTTTTTCTTTTTCGTTGAACTTTTATTTCTGTGGATTAAGCGAGTATATTGATTGCTATGAATTTGTGTTTAGAATTTGTATTGTTAATATTGCTGCAATGCTGTTACACACATTTTCAATTAATATTCATTAGTAAGTGACAAATGATGAACTGTTTTTCGAGAATTGTTGTTAGGCTAATGAAATGCTATATTGTTGATGAGTGACAAGTATAACATTTTCTCGAAATCCCTTCATACAATTTTCCAATGTAATAGCAAAACAGTGATTCGAACAGAATTGCTTTGCATTAGCATCAGCATCAGCAACACTACGGAAATCGTTATAATATTCCTAAAATCCACATATGGCAATAACATAAATGCTATGATTCAACGTTATACAAATATACCAACATCGTGCCGAATCGTAGTTGATTTTAGCATGGAGTTTGTTGTAAAACGATACAACACGATGGAAAAATTGCAAATGAAAACGGAATTTATTACGAATTCATGATATGGATAACAATTTATGCCGGGATTCAAAACGATATACATATATCGAAACATAAACACACGTTTCAATTCGCATGAATGTGATGTGAAATGATGGGCTGTTGATTTTCACTGTACAGATGAAATGAAAGTTTTCTTCAATATACCACAGTTTTATCCGTATGCGTGTGGCTCAAAAATAATTTCTATAGGCATCAATGCGGTTAACAACGATACAATAAAACTTAAGCTTCTTCTTCTTCTTCTTCTTCATCTTCTTTTTTTTTTCGTATGTAATAACAAATTTCAGTTTCAACAAAAGAATCTTGAACGAATTTACCTTAATCTCCGGGAATTTGAATCATGTAACTGAATGTAATCAGATTTTATGGCAACAATAGTCAATGCAATACACATTCAACACAACGAGTGAACAGTCAATGGATATTGTGTATCACAATGAATTCACAAGAGACACATCATCACACGAATAAAATGCTTACACATTAACACTGAATTGGTTTCAATTGCACTGCGACAAATTTTCGCGGCATGTAACAATGGTAAATCGCTGTTTAAAGAAATGTATCATAGACACACACACACACACGTTGAATGGCAATCAAATCATTTTTGACATAAACCGAGGGAAATTATTGTTCGACGTGTAATGATGTCATATACAAGCATAATGGCAATTGCTCAAACGTTTTATTGTATTGCTAATCGGTTGCATTGATTCCACATTTAAATGATAAATAAAATACGCAATTCCTGGAAGAAAAATATGAAAAATACATAAAATAATATCATATAAAAAGTCAATTTCTGCACATTCCAATTTCCACACATTTTCCGCATTTGCAAGATAATGATTTCTCCGAATTGTTGCCTGATTCTCGACGATTTATATCTTCACTTTTGCAATTCATATTTGAAATTCACATTTTAAGCACGGAAGCATTTTTAAGTACATTAAATCTGGCTTAATTCATCATTAATGCTATAACAAATTATAATTTGGTAATTTAAAACACATTTCAGAGATATAATATTCCAACTCAATTAAGATGTTACGTAGATTACTTAAAACTTTCTTCTTCTTCTTCTTCTTCTTCTTCTTCTTCTTCTTCTTCTTCTTCTTCTTCTTCTTCTTCTTCTTCTTCTTCTTCTTCTAATACAACAAACATTCTACACCATGACATTGATCTTTTGAAAATTCTGGCCTTTAATCATCAACATTTTGTGCTAATTGAAATTTCTGCGAAATGTTACACATTCGAATGAAAAAGTATCAGCAACAGGAATATGCTATACAAAAAGGCTCACTGTGCAATATAGCTAAAATTAGCAAAATTCTTCAACAAACAGTAAAGTGAAGCCATTGATTCAGCTTAAGATAAAGTGATAGTGATAAAAATGATTGTTGAGCGAAAAATGTAATTAATTTAAGTGGAATATGAAATTCGGTTGAAAAGTGTATAAAAGTCTAATCTTGGATTTAATTATTTTTCAAAAATGCTCCAACATGAAACATACTGAACGATGAGTAAATCAACACGAAAAATTAAAAGTATTAATTAAAATAAACATACAAAATCCATTATGTTCAGCATTTCGTGATGGTTTCGCGTCTGTCATTTACTCCGCAACTCCCAAATTTTTGCTTTATGGAAAGAGAAAATGAATTTATTTAATTCTGTCTGTCAAACTACAAATCGTTATAAATTAGTTGCTGTTTAAAGTGTTGAAAATAAAACAATAAAAAAAGAAGAAACAGAAAGAGGAATTTTTCATTACATTTCAGTTGAATTGGTGGTGCTGAAGCAAAAATGTAAACGAGATACAGCATGCTGGAGACTGCATTCACTCTAGCAATTGCCATATAAAACTGAATTATGTTATTTTCTAGAGTTTTTAAATGCTTGCGATTACTGCGAGTCCATTTTCAACCTCATTTTCTCATACTAATTCTATATACTAGTAGTATACGAACATTTAAATAATTTTCGTTGTCTGATGGTATTTTGTGAATTGTGGTGCATTCGCAATTTTTCACAAGAATTACACACCAATGCATCAAATCACAATTTTATTTATTACAGCGGCTTCGAATACTTGAAAGTGCGTATTTCCTTACAAGTATTTATATTGAATTGAAATTGGAGCACAGTATGAGAGAAATATAATAAAAAATGTGTGTGTGTTTTTTTTGTTCAAATAATATCCATACTTGAGTCATAAGACCAAGCATATTACTTTCAAAATGTTTTAAAAAATTGATGACTCTTGACCATTGTTCCATATTAAATTGTGTCCTAATTTCAAACTATTGAAACAGAGAATTTGTAACAAAACTTACAATATAATTGAACAATGACCGTTGTCTTATTCATAATATAGTCGTCAATTTCAATGGTGTTAACTTTAATGAGTGATGTATGTGCCGCAATGAATGCACAATGGCTTTGGTCACTGAACAAGGAGGTGCAAGTGTATACATTTTACTGCCAATTATTGCATTCACAAGCAGCTCGGCAAGTTTTTGTGAGGAAATGAATGCCGTGCATCGAATGGGCCAAACAGAGTAATGGTCGATTTAGGTCAACCATAAATTCAACTACATTGTATTTTCATACAATGGAACTTAGCTGCAGTGGTCACTTACGAACGCGATAAGATAAGAACTTTTGGTAATGTTTCGTAACATGCACACACACACACGCAAAATTTATTTAACAAATACTAAAATGTGGATAATGTTTCTGCCCTGACGAATTTTCATACCGACCATATGAATGATGCTAAGAATGTTTGTAGTGAAATGGCCACATTCAACCCAACCAGGAATATTGCCATCGATTTTTTTTTTTACTTACTCTATGCTTTCTATCTACTTCTATATATATAGCATTGCCAAAAAAAAAAAAAAAATTGACAAAATATCTGCGATACCGCATACAATGTGCTATTTTGGCATGGCTGCATATTTGGTTTGAAGTATCGTCGTATCGTAAGTCGTTGACTTTTGACCCAATTCCCATGAAGAGTAGGCCAAATTAAATGTAAAATCCATTGGTTGCGTCTCATCATTGTCAGACAATTTATCGAATTCAACGCTTTTCGCTCTTTTTAAGAATCTTGTCTGTCGGCGAAGAATTCAAATTCATTCAACAAACAAATCATTTCAACAAACAAATAGCAAATGACACTTGAGTTGTTGGCAACTATTAATTGTCACTTAAGTTAACATGCATCAATGGAAAAAAGGGACAATCTGAGCTATTTTGAATTTATCTACGAGATTCCTTTCATTTCACATATCAACAACTATTCATTTAATGCTGTCTGAGAGTACAACAATAGACATTCAAATTGCCAATGTTCGTAACAGTATCGAATATACACTATATATGGATAGCATGATGTTTTAAAAGTAACGAATGAAACAAAACCAAAATTATAGCATCCCCTCTAGTGTTACTTTGGTAGATTTGTTGATTTTCTCCCACCACACTACCACATTACATATTCCAGACAGTCGTTTTCTTTATATTCCATCTCTTCGATTCCACTTTACTAATAACATCGTTTACAAAGCAAAGAAAATAGATGCTTTGGTTGTGATTGCGTTTAAATCCGATATGCAATTCAGTGATCCATTGCCAAAAAAGCTTTGACGCGTTCTTTTCCTTTTTCTTCTTCTTTTTCTTCACATTCTGTTGCTGTTCAATCTAGATTAAAGGAAGAAATAACTGCATTGGTCAAAATTCATTTCGAAGAGCAAAAATCGAAGAGAAAGCAAAAACATACAAATTGTAAACTACTAAAAGAGTTTTTCGTTTTCTGCAGAGATACTACGGAACATGTTTGACATCGACCAAAACGTTAAATTCAATTTATTACAATTTTTTCGGTGAAACTCATGACAAAAGACCATTATCAAACTACTTTCAAGTGTTTCGCTTGACGTTCAATGTAATTTTTCATCGGATTTCTGTTTGTTTTTTATCTCATTTTATATTTTTCAGTGAACTAATAAGAACAAATAACTGTGTACTATGTGATTTTGATTCTTTGATCATTCAACCAAACTATTGTAAAGAAAAGGGCATGGAAAAAAATACAACAAATTTTCTATAATTCATCTTTGATGTGAACATATTAGTACCGAAGAACTTTCAATAAAGAATTTGTGTAGTTGTTATTGCTTTGCAATTTATAATTGCTGGAATCAATTAGATTGTGACAAAAAAGAAAATAAATTTTTGAATCGAACAATCGAATTTTTACTGTAAAATCTTTTTTAGTTATTTTATGGTCAAAGAGAACTTT
Source organism: Resseliella maxima (assembly GCA_029041755.1). Taxonomy (NCBI): domain Eukaryota; kingdom Metazoa; phylum Arthropoda; class Insecta; order Diptera; family Cecidomyiidae; genus Resseliella; species Resseliella maxima. Next base: position 1,577 of record JAQOWM010000868.1, on the reverse strand, counting down.
AATTTTGATCTATCTAGTTCTGTTATCGATACCCTTTTTTTTTTGTGTCTGTCTTCACAATGTTGTCAACGAAAATTAAAAATGAATTTACCATTCGCTTTAAACAGAAACCAAAAAACAGAAAGTATTGTTCAGTCGAACAAATCGAAATAAATGTGCCAGCATTTTTGTGCTTTTGTGTTGTTTTTGTTTTCTTTTTGTTCTGTTATGCACGGAGATGCGAATGTTGAGGCGCAAATTGAATGGATGTGAAATGGTAACTGTGATTTCAGCCTTTTTTCGGTCAATTGATTCTCGTTCCATTTACTCTTGTGAATTCGTTTCTTATTTTAGACAATATTTTCACCGTATGAACAAAATTCAGTCAAGTTGAAAGGTAAAGTGAAATGTTCGAAGATATATATATGTATATATAAAAAGCATTTCTGCAAAATTTACTGTATCATCCAATTGACCGTTACATGCTTTTTATACGATTACCTTTTGCATCGATGGAATCAGCGGTGGCCGATGATGCCATTTCTAGATCTCAGGGCGGAATTTATTCCACGTCGTTTTATCTTTATTTATAGAAAGGGAATTTCTCTCTCTTTCTCTCTCTCTCTCTCTTCGCTCTCTCTCTCTCTCTCATTCTTTAACCATTTAGTTTTCGTTTGGAAATGCAATGATGCTTCGCCCATAGTCCATTCCACTTTTTTACAAATTAAATGTACCTGTTCGACAGTTTCCTGGCTCATAGCAATCGCATTACATTTGGCTTAGATCCAAAATCCCATTGTGAAATAATTCTTAACGATTGCCAGAGTGTTAGCATTGTACTATATCTATCACTATACGAATTTTATATTGAACAATAGTATTGTGAGAGTTGAAAGCTTGGATCGTTGTGGTGGATTGAGTAAACTATATATGTGAAACTCGAGAGGTAAGATGATGTATACTTTACGAAAAATGGTGTCATGCTGTGTGTTACAAAGCTTGAAATATCTGCGTCAAATCTCCCTTAAAATAAATCAAAATCTTGGCATTTCAACTGTTTCACATCATATACACTATTATGCTATTTCCTGTTGTCAAACCGAAACGGATATTTACTTTTAAAAGGAAAGACAAACGTCAAATATGTTTTTGATGTCATATCATTGGAACTTCAACTTATGAAGTTTTTATCTTAAATCATTCTCTAAAGTTATTTTCCTAAAAGAAAATGATTACAATTGTACTGAATATATCAATGAATTTTGAGATTTGGAAAATAATAACATTGAAAATCATTTTATGAGTACGATTGTAGCAATAAATCAAAGCAAAAAAAAAAAAAAAATGATTTTCATCTGTTGTCCATGTCTTAATATCAAAGGTTTGCACAATAACAAAATATCTCATGCGTAACTTTCAATGTATTTTGTATTAAAATTGAAATTCCATAAGAAAGACGAAAATTCAGATGATTTGAAATGGGTTGTGTCTCGACTGGCTCAAGGTTAACGACAGATAAATGACCAAATTCCAAGCGAATGCACAGGAGATTTCACATTGCATCATTCTTCGTAGCAAAAATGACTGATTACATTTGC